>OVBJ01000079.1:77940-119724 GCA_900406535.1 Noccaea bulbosa
AATTATTAAGTAAATATTAACCGATATTTTTGGAAAGATGTTGCAGATTGGACGGTGATCCGAGCAGAGTAATTTAAATTCGAAATTTATGACGAAAGTTATTACCTTTTATTTTGTAAAGATTAATTTATGTTGAGATCTTTTTTCTTTTAATGGGCTTAATTAAAACATAATCATTGATATGGCAAGATATACTCGTGAACTATTTCCAAATAATGCTTTGGTTAATTTCTGGTTTAGATTATATACCAAAGCCGGTCTGATTTAAGTTGTGTTTTTGATCCGCGCGTTTTTTTTATATAGTCGGGTCGGGTCATTTCTCTAATTCCTTTGTTTATTCCGGGTTTTATTCTGTTTGGACACAGGGATATCCCCTTTGTTAAGTTGAAATCCTTATTTTGTACCTCTGTTTTAATAGTATAGATAGATTTTAGAAGCGCTACTCTTTTCAACTACCTCTAATTTTGTTAAAAGTATTGAATTAGAACTCAGAAGACTTCCAAATTCCAATCATTGGAAATGTCTCCTTATATATTCCCTTGATTTCCTTTCTAGCTATGTAGGAAAACATTAAAATCTCTGGTAATTACATTCCGTTTTTAAGAACACATTTTATATCGAAACGACTAACTTTCAAATTTCATTTGAAAACGAAACCGGATTTCCGTTGTTCCAACCACATAACAAAACTTGCATAGTTAATAAACTTAATATTAGATTGAAACAAAACTGTATATATATGTTTATCTAAATCAGCATAATTTGTTATTATCTTTATTTTGTATTAAAATCTTAACATGATATATTTTGTATTTGAAGAAATTTCTTTATATTAGTTTAAAATATTAAATAGTTGAAATTGAAATGGGACAAACCAAAATTCTTGTCGGATTCTATTTTAGCATTTCAAAATGCAACAAAAAGGGAACATGACTTTTTCTTGCCCATTTCCGCAAAACCACATCTCGGATTTTCAGTTGCCCATCTGTAACTAATTCACACATGACCCCAAAACAAGGTTTTGTCTTCTTTTCGTATAGCATCATAGTCACAGCATTAACCGCGTAGGTCCATCCATATACAGAGCATCTTGCTTATGTGGTTAAACAAGAGCTGCCATTTAAGCAGATTTGACATATCTTTTGGGGTTTTAAATGAAAAATGAAGAATAAATCCATGTGCTTTAAGAATCTTTCTCACTCTTTCTACCCTTTTATATACACATCTCTTCACCATCATCATCATTATAGTGTCTCCTTATCTCTATACCCTTTCAAGCAAAAGAAAGCAAAGCTGTTGCTTTATATTCCTGCTCTGGTTTTATCCTCCTCCATTTGCCGCTGACTCTGTATTCCTCTAGGACAACAACAAAACCCTATCGTCAGAAGAACCGGAGATGCTGCAGAGTGTAGGCAAATATCGGTGGAGACAGTCATGTCGGTACAAGAAGCTAACTGACCAACCTGAGAAGTTGACAACAGCAGCAACAAGGTCGGGTAAAAGGCAAAACTTGGGGAAGAAGAACGAGATTCGAGCAAAAGGGTTTAGACTAAACCGATCAAGGAAGCTGGTTCTTAAGGCATTAGCTTTGCCTAGAAGGATCTTTAACCTTTATGTGCGTATCACAAATAAAATGAACAGAGAAGGTTTATATCCTAATCTTGTTTTTTCTTCTCATTGGGGTTTCCCTGTTCAGATGAATTCAAGAGGTGGGTTCCGTTAGAGAGAACCGCTTTGATTCTGATTAATCATATAAGAACGATACATAGAAATGTAAAGCCAATGATTATATTACATACTTACGATGTTCTTGTAAATTGTGATGTTTTTCTATTTGGAGAATAACAGCAACAAGAGTTCAAAATTTGCTCTTTCTTAATCGTATAGCCGAGCAAGTAGAAGAGTGTTTCTAATTAAATTCACATCAATCTTGGTGAATGAGTCAAGTTGGTAAAACAAATCATAACGGACACATAAAGTTTACAAAATATTTTAACTTAACAATCAGAATGTGATGATTACTAACCACCCTTTACGTTTTATATGCATAAAGAAATGGAGTGGGTGACTATCAAGATTTTTTTTTTGATAACTCTGGTATCCGGGCAGCCACATTCCCGACTATCCCCACAAGTGGGGTCCAGCGCCCCAACGGAAGGGATGTTAAATCCGTTGTGGCCTGGACTTGAACCCAGGTGGCGGGTATCTCAGCTGAGGGTCCTTTACCACCGGGCCACAAGCGCCGGTTGACTATCAAGATTTGGTCAGACAGTAAACTAGCTTTTTTCTGTTGCAAATGATATAAGGAAAAAACCACCAGCACTTTATGGTCAGTATAAGGGAAAACCACCAGCACTTTAAAGTTTAGTTTTGTGATATTTTTGAGAATTTCCCTTTTAGTTTTGTGGTATTTCTGGAAAAAACAGTTATTTGTGGTATTTTTGAAAGATTTATGAAAGCCCACTTTTGCATATTATGAAGAGTAGTTTTATGAGGAGATAAGAACAAATTATGGAAGATGTGGTGGGGCGTGAAACGGTTAGAGAGTATGAGAAACTTACGCCAAACACTAATAGTGGCATTTACGTTTAAATTTAACAAAAGGAATCTGGTTTAAATGCTAAATGTTGTGGATTTTGTTTTTTTTTACTTTGTTTAAATTAGAGTGACAAAATGCATGTGACAAAGATCTAGCTATGTTTGGAATAAGAATCCACCTATGCAAGTAACAACAAGAATTTGGCTTCAGTGCGAGTGACAAATATCCAGCTATATATGTTTGGAAACAGAAAGCGTGAAAGAGATGTAGAAAGAAGAAACTAGACCTAGCTCTGGCTACGTGTCACCGTATTCTGATTTATCTTTGTATGATTTCAGCTCTTATTCTCTATCCAATGAATCTACTGCAGACCCAGAGATTCTTGCAGCAATGTGTGCTTCAAGAACTATGGACAGGATTCCATTATCTGTATCAAAATGTTCAAAGAAATATTGACTCAGAGATTAGTTATGAGAAGTCTACTTGTTGAAACTGGTTTCGTTATAATCAATGGGTCAAAAAAAAAGTTATATCTACAGAAATTGGGGGAAAAAAAAAAAAAAGTTACAACTTTTTTTTTTGCTTTAGCTTAGAAGTTTACATTATTATGTTCATCATTTGTATATCAATATTAATCCATTAATTGGTATGGTCTGAAACCTACATTCATTTCTTGGGTGGGAATTTGCCCTTAATCTTCTGAATCTCTTGTGGTCCCATCCCGAACGCCTTGGCAAGCAAGTCATCAGGAATCGGAGGGTTAGCACCAAACAGAGACGGGCCAACGACTTGAGTCCCAGGAAGCTGACTATCGAAAGCAGCGAGGACGGAAGCAGGAGCGTTGTTAGGGTTCTGCTGGAAATGGAGGAGAGCCCTAGGGAAGACGAAGACGTCTCCTTTGTTGAGGTATTTGGAAATGAGCTTTCCTGTGGTGGTCAAGAAACCGACGAAGATACGGCCTTCGAGGACGAAGATAGCTTCGGATGCTCTGGGGTGAAGATGCGGCGGGTTAACTCCGCCTGGTGAGTAGTCGATCCTAGAGATGGAGACACCCATGGTGTTGAGGCCAGGGATTTTCTCAACGTTGGCTCCTGTAACAGATGAGCCCATGGAGGAGTTGCTGGTGGATGCAGCTTGGGCTAAGCCTATGAAGTAGAAGTCCTCTGGTGTTACTTGTGATGGGTCTTTGCAAGGGTACCCGTTGACTTTCGGACCTAATAACCAACATGATAGAAAGTGAACAAGAAAAATAGACGATCTTTGTATCATGTCTTGTTGTATAGTTATCCTATTCATTAGCCAGAAATGTGGCATGTATTTGCTTTTTCTTCTTCTTCAGAATATAATTTTTTTATATATAAGGAAAGAGAGTGAGATATGATACCTTTGAGATCAGCAACACAAAGATCTTGAAGCATGGTTGTTTCGGCGAAGGCCGTGTGGGCGGCCACAAGCAAGACGGTAACAAAAAGATGGGTCATGGAAGTTGCCATTGTTGGTTGTTGTTGAGATATGTTTGTTGCTTGAGAAAATCCGTTGACCTTGTTTCACAATTTATACATCTATAAGGAACATCTAACCAATGGAGAAGAGATAAATATGGAAGAGCCATAAGTAGGCTTCTTAATTTTAATTTTTTACTTTTGCCATAATTAGGTTTAGGTGTTGGGATCGTTGGTTACTGGTGATTAAAAAGGGTTTATTTGTTGGAGACATGTTAGCCTATAGTTAGTTATAGGATGATGACACTCTCGTCACACACAAAAGATATATACCACCAAACTCTAACAATTACCAAAGTCGAGATGATTAAAAATTTAAAACGGACAATGATTACTTAGTAGAGGTTTGTTTGGTTCAATTGAATCCAAACCGGCCTTTCTGAATTGATAACTAAACCGGGTCGGCATGGTTCAATTTAGAGGTGAATCCAAATAATATTTCTCGATCCATACATTGGCATGATCAAAAGGCAAAATATAAAAATTATTTGGGGTCAAGTAAAGTACAAGCTAGGTAGAATATGGGACTAAATATATTCAGAAATTTGCATGATTAAACAAATTCGCTCTTCAATAATGACCCAAGTAGTGTCCAATCCATAAGATGATGGTTGAGAATACCAACTAAGCAAATTCCCAAAAACGTCAAATAAATTATTCATAATATATGGAAATAAACATGCATCTACGCACGTAGATACTGTATTCTCTTGATTATTGAATTAACAAATACTGATCAAAGACAAACTCAACTGCTTCAACATAATATTCCAATCTGTCATCTCTTGTCTTCACATGTTTCTTATAACTTCTCCATTTCCTTGTTCATTCTCCAAAAACTCCATTAATCCACTTTCTCCTCTTTCTTGGCTCAATCCATCATGACTGTTAAGGTAAACATCCTAAGTACTAGTTAGTTTTCAGGGCAAACTCGACACCTGATGATTCCAATTTTGTATATGATCCTGAGCAGAAAGTTGAGATCAAGGTGGATATAAACTGTGGGAAATGCAATAGCGCAATCATGGAAACAGTCACAGAGATAGAAGGTAATGAAAACCAAAAAAGTCTACAAGCCATCTATGCTCTTAACATATCATATTGAACATGAGATTTAATTTTGATGCAGGTGTGAATCATATCTCGTTAGATGAGGAAAAAAGCATACTTACGGTGGTGGGGACAATGGATCCGATCTGCGTAGCAGGGAGACTAAAGAAGATTAAACAGAAACCGGTAATCATCAGCGTAGGACCACCACCAAAACCTCCTGAACCACCAAAGCCTCCACCACCACCGGAACCACCAAAGCCTGTGTGCCATTGCAAGCCTATGGATCCTTACTGCGGGAGTTGCGATATCGTGTCTGTTACTACCTATGAAAGTGGAAGTGGATGCACCATTGTTTGAAAAGTCCTGTTTTTCTTACCTTAGCCGCTTCTGTCTTTCACTTTCACCATAACATTCATGTCAAGAATATAGGCCAAGACTCTAATTTCTCATATTTATTATGCTTCTTTTTGTTTGCTGTTATATCAAATATGGATTTCTTTTGTTTCTCCCCCTCCCCTGTTTTTAACTAATAGCTTTTGATGCAAGTTTAATTAATGAGTTAAGTAGATAGACCTAATCAGATCGAGAAAAGAGAATACATAAACGATTGATGATATTGGTCGTTCTTCGCTTGATGTATGTAAAACAGCTGAAAAGAGATTACACAAAAGACTCATAGACCTTTCATGACCTGCAAACGCGCTGAAGCATTTCTGCTCCTGAAATCAATCAGGCTAAGCACCTAAGATTTCAAGAACATTGCTCTGTTTTGTCACATGGAGACTACTTCATGTGTCATGATTAGATGAAATAATCTAGAAAAAATTGGCACTAAGGCCTGATTTATATTGCAATGAAATGGATGAAACAGCAACAACAAACAAAACAAAAAAGTCATTGAGCCCAGCCCACTGAATTTCTGATCTTGCAAAATGGACATCCTAGAAAAAAATTGGGTATTTAGAGTTTTTGGATTCGAATCCGAATCAACGTACATTAATTTCAAGTTTCGGATATTTGGATCCGAATTTGAATACTTCAAAATATCAATAATTTTTATCATTTTGTTTAGCTGTTTCTATTTTTCAAATCGGACTCGGATATTTCTAGATTAATGGATCCAAAGACAAATCTCTGTTTATTAGATCCGTTAGATTCAAATTCGAACCTGAATACTTTGAAAAAATTTGACACATTTTTGGGTATCCGGGTCCGTATGCACTTATAGTAGAGAGTGAGGGACCATTATACAAAAAGCAGAAATAGAAACAAGTGGACGACCGCGGCGTAAGACTAACATGTGATGATGTGCATCAGAGATCAGACCATGAACATATTTTCTCCTTCTCCCACGCACACTTGTTTTTTTTCTTGTTTTTGTTGCCTTTCTTCAACTAGACTCTCTTTCTTTTTATTTTTAATTTTTTGAACTGCTTAATCGATCAATAGTTAGCTAGGGTATTGGTGTAGTTGGCATCAATGGTTGCGTCAAAATGAATCAAAACAATTATATCGTTTTCTCAATAAAAAAAAAGAATGTTTCAAACCTACATGATGTCGTAGTCTCGTAGACCTTACATATAACAATCATCACTCGTTAGGCCTTTTAACAAAAAAACAATCATCACTCGTTGATATCAAAGTGTTTTTGCATCTCCCTAGGCTGTATGACTTTCCCCAACTTCCCATTACATCATCAACACTTGTTTCTTTCTCACATGCTTCTGCCCAAAGTGGAAAGCCGAGTTGGGAGATATCATAACTCACACGAGTTCGTTATGCAACTCATGACGTCAACGTTAGTTCAAAGTATAATGATTCTGTTTCATTTTCTAACCAAAAAATAAAGAGAGGAATTCTCTCTTAGCAAGATAAATTGATTTTTGGGGAGTAATATAATTATTGAAAATGCAATAGTACTTTTTTTTATTTTGGACAAATGCAATAGTATTTTACCAGCTTAAATTGCTATAGCATATAATGTAGAGATAAGAATTAAAAATCAATGAAAAAAACAACTTATGTCTATATCTTAATTTTCATAAACTTCAACTAAATCAATTTTTTTCCTTATATGCTAACAATATTTGACGAAATATATTTAGTAGCTAAAAAATGTGTTAAGGTACTACTGTCAAGAATTGTTGTCTAGAAACCAACTAGTTCTTGAATATATATATATATCGTTATTGTTATCAGCTTAATATATTCATCGTCCACTTGAATTGCTTTAACGAGAAATCTAGAGATGGAAAATATCAGGCTAGAGCCAATAGAAATCACAACCTAATATCATCCAATGGACCCATTTTCTCCATGTGATAATAAACACATCAAACTAATTATATCTGTTTTTGTCGTTGTTCCTCTCCTTGTATATGATGCTGAGCGGCTTAAGTGTGAACTAAGATCTAGCAAACAAAAAATATGGTCTCTGTCTTTGTCATATAATAACAGCCTGAATAAATTATAATTTTAAAAATCGGAATTAAACTCCAACCGTGAATCCAGCCATGAAACTCTTTTCCAAAAATCTTTTTTTTTAACTACTTCTCTTGCTTCTTCTTCGTTTGTTTCTCCTCTTTTTGTTGTTGCTGTTGTTGTTTCTACAAAAAAGATTGATTCTTTCTTTGAGCACACTCCGTGTTTGCCTTTAAAGTTTGTTCCTTTCTTCTTTATCTCTCTCACACGCTCCCAGAGATTTTTTATTTTTTTTTTGTTCTGCTTTCACTCTGCTCTTCTAGTGAGAGAGTGAGAGAGAGAGAGAATGGAGAAACTTTTCTTGGTAGGGTTTATTATGGCTGGGCTGATACTGGGAGCTCAAGCAAATGAGTATTTAGATTTCAATGTGACAGAAGTAGATCGCATTGAGGAGCTAGAGTTTGGATTCTCCAAATATAGCTCCAATTTGAACCCTTTATTGGTTGGTCTCACCCTTATCAGAGGAGCTGATTCTGGAGCTGGTACTCCCTCTCTCTCTCTCTCTGCTTCTGTCATTAGATCTCTCAATGTCTCTCTTTTTCTACTTTTATGAGTTTTTTTTTTCAGATGTCAAAATGTAAAAGAAAAGGGTACAAAATTGGTTTCTTTTGCATTTTTTGTTTCCTTCATTTATTCACTTCAACTACATTCTTCTCAGCTTGTTTCTCTGCTTGTCCACTTCCAGATTTAACTTGGTGTATTTTTTACGTTTACTGTTATGTATTCTTCAAGATTCCTTTCATTTTTTCCTGTTGTGATGATGTGTCCATGGAAAAACAGAACAGTAACTGAATCTGGATTTGTTTTTACTTTGGTCGTGTCTTATTACAGTTTGTTTGGATGGAACACTGCCTGGATATCACTTGCACCATGGACATGGATCTGGAGCCAATAGCTGGCTCATTCAGTTGGAGGTTTAGTTGAATGATTTCTTGTCTATGAAAGCTACTGTTTTAAAGTCTTCATTGTTAATGTTTTGAAACTGGAAAAATGTGAACCAGGGAGGAGGATGGTGCAACAACATAAGGACCTGTGTATACCGGAAGAAGACTCGACGTGGTTCCTCTAACTACATGGAGAAACAGCTTCAGTTTACTGGAATACTAAGTGATAAAGCTCAAGATAATCCTGGTTTCGCCTCAATCTTTGCTTTAAGTTTTGTTCATGTGTTAGTAAAGGTAATGTAATTTTGAGAATTCAATGATCCTTATTGTCATGTGCTTGTCTTTGGCAGACTTCTTCAACTGGAATAGAGTCAAGCTTCGTTACTGTGATGGTGCTTCTTTCAGTGGAGATGGTCAGAATCAGGTTCGAATCTATACACTTTTGAGTTGATAGAGTCAATGACTGACCCATTTGATGAGTTTTGGAACAACTTGCTAGTTTCTAGGCCCTTGGGAGTTGGGACAACACTTGATACGATCTTAGTTCTGTAGATTTGAGCAGATTTTGGCTTTGTGTAACATCTTACCTTACAAACTTCTTCCAGGCTGCACAGCTTCAGTTTAGAGGAGAGCGTATCTGGAGAGCTGCGATAGATGATTTGAAGGCGAAAGGAATGCGATACGCTAACCAGGTTTCGACACTTAAACCTTCTCTTAGTCTACATCTCAGGATTCAAGGCAAGAGTGGTTTTTAATTCCAACTGTTTATAATTCTGTCAGGCACTTCTGTCTGGATGCTCTGCTGGTGGTTTAGCAGCAATCTTGCGCTGTGATGAGTTTAGGAACTTGTTCCCTGGATCCACCAAAGTCAAGTGCTTGAGTGATGCAGGCCTGTTCTTGGACACGTAAGTCAAAGCTTGTTGGTTGTTCGTTTTCACTTGACTTAGTAACTGATATTGACTGGTTTGTTTCTGCTATTTATAGAACCGATGTTTCTGGAGGGCGCACGATTAGGAACTTATACAATGGTATAGTAGAATTGCAGGTGGGATTCATTTTTTTGTGTTCACTTGCAAGAAACCCAAAAGTCTCTTACTTTACATTTAATGAGCTCAAAGAAATAAACTTTTAGAAATCTTCTTGACAAAATCTTTGGTTTTACCATTGACAGAGTGTGAAGAACAACCTGCCTCGTATATGCACAAACCATCTCGATCCAACCTCGGTAATCTTTTTGTTTCTTCTTCTTTCTCTCACCCTGATGCTGTTGCAAACTGGAGACTAATCGTTCGAGTTTGTTACAGTGTTTCTTCCCACAGAATCTGATTAGTCAGATTAAAACTCCACTTTTCATTGTCAACGCAGCTTATGATACATGGCAGGTTTGTTTCTTTTTCCCTTCCGGAAACACAAAATTGCTTGTGTGTAGAAGAACTTTGATGGTTTAAACTGACAAGTCTCTGTGATCAGATTCAAAGCAGTATAGCTCCAACGTCAGCAGATCCTAGTGGATTTTGGCATGAGTGTAGACTAAACCATGAAAAATGTACTCCTGCACAAATGCGGTTCTTGCAAGGTTGTTGTTCTATACATCATAAACATTGTGGATTTTCACATTTTCTCAAGTGTAGGATGATCACTCTTGAATCATTTCATCTTTAAACAGCATTCAGGGATCAGATGCTGAGAGTAGTGAGGGGATTCTCAATGTCTAGACAGAATGGATTGTTCATCAATTCTTGCTTTGCTCACTGCCAAACCGAGAGGCAAGACACTTGGTTCGCCGATGATTCTCCTGTCATCAAGAAAAAGGTAAAAAAAAGCTCAAATCTTTCCCCACACAGAGCAAAAGGCTTCTTTTTCCGGATCTTGCTTCTCTTGTGAAAGGTGAGATCTTGACTTTTTATGTGGAATGTAGGCGGTGGCTATAGCTGTTGGAGATTGGTATTTCGATAGAGCTGAAGTGAAGTTAGTAGATTGCCCGTACCCATGTGACAAGAGCTGCCACAACTTGGTGTTTAGATGATTGATTTGATTATGCTCTTTATTCTTGTTATACACAACATATCTTACAATGCTTCTCTCAAATGGAGAGAGGCCTTTGAGTTCTTAATATTACCAATGCCTCATTGGAGATTTGTATGCATGATTGACTCTGTTCTTGAAAAACCCATAATAAACCTACAAAACAAAGTTTGCTGCTCATATAAGTTTATTAAATGTAATCACAGAGAAATGATTCTTGTTTTGTTTTTTTCCCCTCTCTTCTCACTGCAAGTAGAATTGGAAATGTCAACATTGGTCCTCACAAAGAATTCAGGCTAGCTATTATTAATGCAGATTAGATAATGGATAAGAATAAACAATATAATAAGATTAAAGAAGGGATAAAGAAGAGAAAGTGAAAAGAGAGAATATACAGAGTGTGTTGACACAGTTAACAGTTTGACACCCTGGTTTTAGGGTGTGAGAGACAGCTATCCAGTGTTCCCCACTTTGTGTGTGTGTGTGTGTGAGTGCTTTTTTCCACCTATCGTTTCCTTTTTAAGCTCTCTCTCAGTCAAACTCTACTTCTTCAACAACTCTCTGAAATTAATAATCTCAAGTTTTTCCTGAAGTTGAACCCTGTCCATTACTTTTTTCCTTCTCCTTCCTTCCTGAATCTTCTTTCATGGCTTCTGATTCTCAGACCGCAACTGCAGTTACTTCTGAAAAGGTAAGCTAGCTCAGAAAATTCTCTCTCTGTTCCATAGAATCTTTTTACATATGTTTATACTCATCTATGTCTCTATCACTCTATGTATGTACATGTACTTTCTGCGTGGTGCTTATAAGACTGTTGATACTTGATAGATAGATTTGACAATTAAAAAATATCTTGATGCCTGCAACTATGAAAGTTAGGATAGAGCCTGGAGATAAGATTTGGTTTGTATCTTCCACTGTGTTGGGTGGGATGTTAAACCTGGTTTTAATCCTCTTATTCTGTAAGATTCTGGAGAAATCTGGAGCAATAATTAGAAGGAAGAAGAATTGATCTTTTCTAGAAAGTTGTAGACTATAGCACATGGATTTTAAAGTAAACATCTTTTTCTGTCGTTTTCTAGAAAACTCTTTATGTTTTAAAGTATGCAAATAGTTCCAGATATAAACGAAGCAAGGTTTTTGTAACAGTGATAATAGGATATTTTACATAATTAAGAGTCGGTTTTGGTTTTGTTAATTAGCTTTCCAAGAGTCGGTTTTGGTTTTCCTTATATGAAGAAGGCTTGTAAGACACATAATCAATTCAATACAGAAAATTCAAAGAAACTATTCTTCCTCTTGTGTTTTTAGAACATTGATTCTTGTCTCTATCGGATTACTAAGCAACTTACCTGATGCAGCCATTAGAGAACAAGGTGAACGAGGAAGCTAAGTTGATGGAGAAAGAGATTGTTTTGCCGGAAACCGCAGATGTGGTAAAAGATAAACCGGTTTCAGATTCAAACCTGACGGTTACGAAAGAGGATCAAAAGCCTGCTGGTGAACCGGAGAAAGGATCACCTGTAGTTGTGGAGGAGGAGGTTGCAGCAGTTGTGAAAGCAGAGGAATCTACGGATAAAGAGAAAGATGAAACTGGTGAGAAGGTAGCTGAACAAGTGGAACTTAAAGAACCAACCCTTGTGAAAGAGAGTGTTGAAGAGGTTAGTGTCGCACCTGTTGATGAGGAGAAAGGTGAAAATGGTGAGAAGCAGGTAGCTGAACAAGTGGAGCTGAAAGAACCAATCCTTGTGAAGGAGGTCGCTGAAGAGGTTAATGCCTCACCTGTTGATGAGGAGAAAGCAGAAGAGAGACGGGAAGATGAAAATGGTGAGAAGAAGGTAGCTGAACAAAAAGTGGAGCTTAAGGAACCAATCCTTTTGAAAGAGGTTCATGTTGACGCTGTTGATACAGAGAAAGCAGAAGAGAAACAAACCGTGGAGAGTGTTTTTGAAGAAGACAATAAGGAGGTGGTTGAAGTTTCTGAATCAACAGGTGAAGCCGGAGGCAAACATGTGGAACCAGTTGATGTTCAATTCGTTAGGGATGTATCTGCAGAGACTTCAGAAGTTAACATCAGAGACGTTGAGGTTCTTGAAGTCGAGCCAAAGCCAGAGGATTCTCAGAAAGTTGAGACTCAGCCTGAGAAAGCAAAGGAAGTGGCCCCAGAAGTTGAAATAGTGAAGGCAGAGGAAGCACCTGAAACATCAGAAGAAGCCAAGGTTGAGGGAAAACTGGAGGACAAGATTGATGAAACCGAAGACTCCGGTATCAACCTCAAGGAAGAAAAGACTTCTGCTTCGTGTCCTGAAGAAATTTCACCGACAAACAAAGATTTAGACACTGAACCCAAAAAGGAGGCTGAAGAAGACGCTTCTTCTCATGCTGATGTCGTTGAGAAGGCCATGACTGAAGAGAAGCATGTTGTGGATGAACCATCAAAGGATGAAAAAGCTTCAAAATCTGTTTCCACTTTGAGCCCTGAGAAATCTGTACCGACAAAGGAAGATTCAGACACAAGCACCAAACAGGAGACTGGAGGAGGCGTTTCTTCTCCTGCTGTTGATGTCATTGAGAAGGCCATTAATGAAGAGAAGCATGTAGTGGAAGAAACCTCAAAGGATGAAAAAGAGAACGCAAGTGAAGCCAGAGATGTCGTTACTAAACTACCTACAGAAGATGACAACATCAAGAAAGATACTGAAACACCTGCTGCTGTAGATGTCAAGAGCGAAGAGACTTTGAAAGAAACTGATACAGAGTCAAGAGAGAAAGAAACTTCAGAGAACAAACAAGAAGAATCAGTTACAGAAAAAGTAGCAGAGGTTATAGAGACAGCACCAGTTGTTGAAGGGAGTAATGAGCCGAAACAACAACCGGAGGTCACAACCAAAGAAGTTCCTGTGAAGCCAAAAAATTCGAACAGCATTATGTCAAAGGTGAAACAATCTCTTGTTAAGGCAAAGAAAGCAATCATTGGAAAATCTCCAAGCTCTAAGACTATGTCAGCTGAAGAAGCCAAAGGAGAAATCAAAGTCAAGTGATAAAAGAGTTATGTGTTCCTTAAAGTTTTCAAAGGTATTTTACTTATTTTGTTGGTTTTGCTTCGTGTGGGGGGAAAAAAAACAGAACATTCTTTTTATCTTTGTTTTTTTATGCGTTTGTGTGGTTTATAACTTATATCTGTAAACCTACAAAGATTTGCCTTTGTGTTATGTTATGGATATGTGTTTTGAGAAATTTCTTCATTCTTATCATCATGGACTTAACTCTTCATTCATCAACATAACATTCCATAAACAAAGCCACCATATCATTCAAAACTCAAGATGGTTCTGTGAGTTTTTTTGGAGGGAAAATCTCCTACTGCTTCATGTCAAATTCACGTTACCTGATTACCGTAGAAAAAGCTATGACCAGTTGCTTATTTAAGCGCTCCTTTGAAAATGGGCCCTTAATGGGCTCAGATTATGTCCCAAACAAGATCCAATACAAAAATATAAAGAGTGGATCCAAAGATTAGACCAAATGTATGTCGGTAGAGTCGTGTTTTTTATTGTCAATGAGTTTTTCCTGTCAACCATTTGTTTGTTGTCATTTTATGTCAAAGAAAAAAAAGCAGTACCAGCGAGTTTAGACATCGAAACAACAACAACAACCAAAAAACAAATTATATATATAAGAAATCTAGAAATTTCGAGATATTAAAGTCAAGTGCATAGAGGAATCAACAAATAGTTTAAATCAAGATATAACCACTTATCTTATAACCAAAAGAGAAGAAGAACATAACCACTTTGATTAGGACATCATATATATAAAGTAAATTATATTAATATGTGTGGTGCCACGGTTATGCGTTGGTGTCGGCCATAATAATTTATAATTTAAAATAAAGTAAAATTATTAATTTAATTATGGTTGTTTTATGAAGGAGTGTTGAGGTGTGAGTGTCAAGAAAGCAACTTTATGAAAAAAAGAACATATGCTATTATGCTGACAGATGAAGCCAGAGTAGAATGATCCACACCAAGTCACCAAGGATCTCAATGTATATCGTTATTTTACAACTTTCTTGCTTTGTTCCAAAGATCATTCTTGACAGCTAAACTTTGTTGTCACTAACATATTTGAATATTAATTGGTTAATTATAAACTTTATACACTAGTTTTCTTTTGATATACGGAAGTTGAAATCAATCCAAAACTAGTTCAACATTCATACAAATTATTAGTACAAATATATAGGATACGTATGATTGGTAGTCCGAACAATAAGTATAATGCAGGACAAATTGTCGAATCAAAATATCGAATGGTTATTTTAAACGCAATACTAATTTATCTAAACAAGTTATTTATCAGTCAGAACAAATTTCTTTTTAATATTGAAACAATTGCATATATATCCAGCCATATTAACTGTATCTATAATCTTGAAACGATACAGTGCATACAAACTGAGAAATGAAAAGACCAGAGTCGTAGTGTAAAGTAATTAAGCATGTGAGTGGTTCACGTGTCACCATTCTGTTGGTAGAAGGTTTGAGAGTTATATTTATCCATACCTCTCGCCGACCTCCACGGCGGAGGTTGTCCCGGCCCACACTCATATTTCCACAACAATTTTGATTTGAGTAATGTTATGGGTTGTGTTGTGCTACGTGTAGCTTATCTGTTAAGCCACTTAACTTTCTGACAATTACCGTGAATGGTCGTAATCTTAAAAGTTAAAAACAAATACAAACAATTATTTGTTTTTTCTTCTGTCAACAAAAACAAATTCCAAGAAACGTATATTTTATCTTCAAATAATATTTATCTCGCTTTTAACATTGACTCTTATATAAACAGTAAGTATATTGTATACTTTCATTATATGAATGCCTCTTATAATTGAACCTCGCCACACGAGTAGATAATTAAAAATTCCACTCTTCCGAAAAAGATAAAGAAAATCTACTTAGAGTTGCATAGTATTTACCAATTCCAAATTTACGAAAAATGTGTAGATGTGATTTGGCATAAAAAAAAATAGCATCTACCAAGTATTCCTGAAGAATTTTATTATTAAAACAAATCTAGTGATTTCATTTTATTATTAAAACAAACCGGATACTCTCACCACGCCACCTTCAACGCAAATGGCCGTTTTTTCTTTAAATTTTTCACTTCCCCGTTTTTATCTAAGAATTTAATATTTTTTCTATAATGGTTTTTTTAGGTGCAGAATTAATATATCCGAGAAAATAAGCTCATTATATATCAGATGATACAATATTCTAAAGTATAAAATGTGAATAAATCATAATTTTGACAGGAATTTCTTTAATTGATTATTAATAAATTGTGGTTTTTGATTATTAACACAGTTCAAAAATTAAAATTAAACAGATTATTAGAGAGTCAGAGCCTATACCTATATTAAGGAAGCAACTAAAATTATGAAACTATCAATCTGAGAGTCATTAAAAACTTGATTTGTTTGAAGTAATTTGTTAGACACCTCATTACCCTCCAAGGGAAGGAAAAACAAAATAAAATCATTAAGATTTCCCAAAAAAGAAAGATTAAAAAGATACAGATTACTCCTAAAGGAAAAGGGTAAAAATACAGAGTATGCACAACGTGGCTTGGCTCATAAAATATTTCTAAAGTCGGGTCTTTATATAGCGACACAAATCAAGCAGAGTAAACAGTCCACAATTATCAAGATAAATTATACTCTGATTTAGTGATTAAGCATAAAACATTTCATAGGAATTTGAAGAACTTGAAAATGAGTACAGCCACTTTCGTAGAAATTCTTCTGGCTATCCTCTTGCCTCCTCTCGGCGTGTTTCTCAAATTTGGTTGCAATGTACAAATTTTAGATTATCTTCATTTTTACTACTTATGTGATTCTTTAATCCTATGATTTTAAAATTTCGACAACGTATCTTGTTTTTCTTTTTTGCAGGTTGAGTTTTGGATATGTTTGATTTTGACGCTGTTTGGTTATATTCCCGGGATCATTTACGCTCTTTATGCCATCACCAAGGACTGATTGTTCCCATATCCTCTGATCTGTCTCTTTGTAAGTTTTCTCTCTCGACGATCTCTCCGCTCAATATATATTAATATAATCATATAGGTATATATATGCATACATGTGAATCGTGATGGTCGAAGAACGAGATTTAAAATGAATCATACTTCCTCACTTTTACAAAAAGATCGCGTTTAAGGAATATTTAATGTATTAATAAGAAATAAAATAGCTTTTAAGAACTGTTTAATATATGTGAAAAATATAAAATAATATTTTGTGTCGAACGGCAGAGTATTTGATTTAGGTGAACCACATTTTCTAAGTTATAAAGACTACTCTCATCCTGAGAAAAAATCAGTTTGACATTGTTATAGCTATCCAGTTTATAACATTATTTTCGCAAAATTATCAAACAAAACGGTCTAGTTTCGATAAAAGAAAGTGTCAACATTACATTATGAGATGTTTTTCATTTTCGATTTGTATTTTACTAGTACAAGGATCCTGACTCGTGTTTATTTTTACATTTGTTGTTATCTTGTAGGAGGAACAGCTGTTTCGTCGTGTTCTCTCTTTTGGACTGATTCATCATTTATTTATGTAATTTAATCATTATTGTTGTACTTTCACTATTATATTATATAATATGAAGAAGAGATCGTTGGTTTATGTGAATGTGAGGAACTGGTTTATTTCGTTTATATAAAACGTTAGATTAGGATTTTGGACCACCATTAAAAAATGCTAAACCCAAATTTATATATCACTCCATGGACCATGGTCATATCTCTCGTATCACGCACGATGACCAACATATTTGCACCATATATGCTAAACTCACGTGTTCCAAGAGAGATAGATACAAGTTACAACACAATTATCATCATCCCTCTCATTGTTAGTAATCAAATATTGGTGGAATACGTTTTTGTCAGAGAAATAACCGAATTGAATCGAGCAAACGGTGACTAATGACTAGGATTCCTGGATGCATACCGAATGCAGCGTCCAAAGTATAATGTCGCTCATTGACTCATTGTGCTTTGAGAGAAGTTTTTAATCGATACTTTTGCAAATCCGCATCGAATATATATCTTCTAATAATCGGGTAGAATATAGCTTATAATGTCACAAATTTGTAGCGAAATGGGAAGATGCATAAAAATTGTATTTTTCACCATCTTTGTTTACGTCGACCGTCCCTTTCAATTATTATCTTCATTTTCTAGAGTAGTTCTTATTTTCCGAGTATGGAGTTGTCTTGGTAAGTTTTTTTAGTTGTTGATACTTGTCCCTAAATTTGTGCTTGTTAGGATTACTAGATATCCATCTAAATAATATGTATTCTATCAATTTTTAATTCCAATGGTTGACTTGACACAGCCACAAATTACTAATTACATATATCTTTGGGATAGTTACTTTTCGGAAACGGATACACAACAAGTAATGGATCAAAGTAGATAAAAATTATTTAGGTTTAGTCCTAATCTTTGGATACAAGCCGAGAGAGGAAAAGGAATTTGATTATTGGATGGACAGCCAAAAAGTAGTTTACATATGTATCTTGTTGCCACAGCACTACAATAACAGTCTTTACATGTTTATCCGTCTCACTACCATATTACGTCGACGTGACATCAACGATAATTAATCAAATATGTTAATCAACATCTACTTTTGTTTGTAACGGCATAATCATTCGTAATATATATCCTTGATGGTATATGTATATATGAATACGACATATGTGAATGTAACTTTATAAACATCGTAGACGGTCTCAATATTTTAATGTTTACGAGATATTTTTGATGTATATCAAATGAAGCTGACTCTTTGATTAAAATGTTGAAAATGATAAAAATACAGGTATTAATACGGTCGACATCACTCAACACGTGAACACGGTACTGTGACGCGCAAAAAAATAACATTATTTCCTTACACTCTTTCTACAGTAATTACGAAATGTTAGGAAACTAACCGAATAAAATATCCGTATATAGCATTTTAGCTTAAAGAAGAAGGAAAACAAATAAGAAAAAGCCAAGCACTACGTGGCTCATAAATATCTCAAAAGTAGGTCTATATAATGTGACGGAGAGAGCAAAGAAGATAACACACTTTGAAGCTTTATTAATTTTCTCAGAAACTTGAAAAGAGCTTAGAGATGGGAACTGCTACTTTCATTGATATTCTTCTCGCTATCCTCTTGCCTCCTCTTGGGGTCTTCCTCAGATATGGTTGCGGGGTAATTATTTTTATTTTTTCATGTTACCTGTTCTTCTCATTAATTTTATTTTTATAATTAGTTTTCTTTTCACATAATTCACAAAAATAAAAGTTGATTGGGATTTTTGTATTTTGTTGCAGGTTGAGTTTTGGATATGTTTGGTTTTGACGCTGTTCGGGTATCTTCCTGGGATCCTCTACGCCCTTTATGTCCTCACCAAATGATTTACCACCATCGATCCTCTCTTGTTTTCTCTTCATTTCCTTGTAAGCTCTCTCTCTCTCTCTCTCTCTCTATTTATGTTAATACATACATGTGATCGATGGCCATGGAACGAGATTTATAAGTTTTGTATTAGCAGTAAGATTTTTCATTGGGAAGTTAAGTAAATTTGTTAGGTGGTGAAACCTACATTGTAGACTATCTTAATTCGGATAATCTGGGTTTAAAACAAATAAAACCCTAAGGATTTGTATAAGAAAATAGCTAAACTAAAATTTAGCAAAAGTTCGTTATTAAAAACCCATCCAGGGCCGGGTCTGTTTCAAGTTCAAGGCATATAAATATATTATTAATCTAAGTTTAGTAAGATTTTGTTAATAAAAAGTTTCTGAGATAAACTTGTACTGGTATCGATAAATATCTAGCTAAAAATATATTGTGAATTTCGACTCGTTCTTCAACAGAAAATATTTAGTAATTTTCATTTTATTTTCTTCATCTGATATTTTTATGTTGCATTTTTGTAAATTAACTATAATTTCTGACCAGATTTTAATTGTTATTGTGTAGGGAACAGCTGTTTCGTCGTGTTCTCCTCTCCTTGTAACTGATTCATCATCGTTTCTTTCAGGATTTATGTTTTTACCTTTTACCTTTGCGTAAATTTAATTATCATTGTTGCCTTTGCTTTGTTGTCGGTATAAAAAAAGAGATCTTTGGGTTGTGTGAAGTATTTGCTTATTCGATTTTCAATTAGCTATCACTTACAAATTGGAAAATTGTGTTGGTTTTTGGTGGATCATTTGGACCACCCATTTAAATATAAACCTTACGTTATATACGTCCATTGGTCACACAAATCAATTCACCACCAATAAATTGGCCCCATTACTTGGCACCATTTGCGACAGCCACGAGGAACACAGCGCATTTTCACCCGAAAGTGGTTATGACCCATTTTTGATATATCTTACCTATAATAATATCTTACGAAAACAATCCAATCTGAATCAATAAACTTTTTGACCATTACTCTGTTTCATATTACTTGTCATTCTGGCAAAACGTATCTGGACAATATCTAGATGTATCACCAGAGACATTGCAAATAAAAAATATCAGAATGACAATTAAATATGAAATGGAGGTAAATTAATAACATATAAGTTTTTCACGTGTACAATTTGTCTACTATAATGTATGAGGTCACGGACGAGTCTGAAAATTGTGAGTCACTAGCCAAATGGCGGACAACTAACAAGCCGCTCGTCCATTCCATCTTTCATTGACGTATATTTATCTTGTTTTAACAAACTTAACAAGAATTAAACAAATATTAATAAAACCAAAGACGAATGTGAGACAAAGAAAACTAAACTACAAACAAACATCATACTAGAAATCAAAGCACAAAACAACAAAAGCATGATATATGATGTTATGTATACGGTTGCTTGATCTCCCATTTGTACAACAGTACAAGCAAACAAATTTAAATCCAGCCTCGAGAACAATCCAAAAGCTCTCTCTTCCCTCTAAGCAATGGTTAAAACTCAAACACCTAATGGTCCAAAACTCTAAATATGCAACTTTCCAAGAGATCGTCCAAAAGCACAAATACCCTCCAATTTTTGTCTACTCTTTGAACTGCCATTCTCTTCGGCACATGGGGCAATGAGCTTGACTCGTCTGCGAATTCACCCATTTCAATATACAGTGAAGATGAAACGCGTGGTTGCAAGCTCCCCAAACTACCCTAACACCAAAACACAACGGTCCATAAAACACTGGCAGTTTTGTTTTGTTTTTATCACCACAGGTAAATAAAACAGCTTTAGAGTGTGTGTGAGAGTGTCCTAAGATACATTTATGAAAGTTAAGGACGTGAAAGGCTGAGAACTTAATCATCCCCAGGGAGTTTGCAATCGGGACAACAACCATCGAAAGCCATCCGACATATCCCACATGTCTCGTCTTGAGCATCCCATGTCCATGAAGCAACTGCATGCCATCTGTTCCTTACAAGAAACAAACAGTTAAAACAAAAGCAGCTCATGTGTTGGAGCTGAGATTGTATTTATAAAGATAATACAATAAGTTAAAGGGACGAGAAAATTACTCTGTTTTTTTTTTTTTTTTTTTTTTTTTTTTTTTTGTATGCAGGACATAGACCCAGTGAAAAGTCAAGAACAACAATTTATTTTACTATCTTTCCTTGTGCAACAAAATCCAAAAATGCAAGCATTTTGAACAAAAGCTAGTCTAGTTATAAGCATTACTAACTATACGTAATTCATAAGAAGCAATTAACAGATTTTAACTACATGAACATCTAACTCAGAACTTAGATATTTACATGTCCACAATGAACTTTTGATCCACAGAAAACTGAGAAGATGTAGCAAAAAAGGATACGCAAGATCTTGACTTTCATGGCTTCCTCCTGAATAAACAAACACCCTTCACTCAGGTCCACAAGACACTGTTATACACCTAAACGAGTAAAAATGGACTAGTTCCTCTAAACCAGCACCACCAGTGTAGTAATATCTATCTGATCTGCCTTACATTCATAAAAAAAATGGATTTTGCATCTAAAAAGCTCACAAATTAATCGATATTTCTGGTATGGAAAGCGACAATTTGGAGTGAAAGAAATCAGAGAATCCATCAGCAAAGTGTTAAATCTGCAGAATTCAATTATCTCACAAACTGATCTTACCCAAAGCTCCAAGCCTCAGGGATTCGCGTTCGAGAATCGCTTCTGCAACCCTCCAACTTTGGTTCCAATGCGTGCCCTAACTTAGTCGCTTCTGCTCTTCTCTCGATGATCTTCTCCTCCAAAATTCGATCGCCAAAGATCTTTCTCTCCGAGAGATTCACTAACAATCTCCCTGGTTCAATTCCACACATCAAACCGATTTTGCATCTTAAACCGATATTCTGGTTTATTAATTTGGTTCAGTTAGCTGGGTTTATTAACTTAAACAAATGGGCCTAGGTTGAGTTTCCTGTAATTTTCATTTTTCATGCCTTTATTAAACCCATTAACCAAAAATCTTTTTAAAGTGCTCTTCTAAGAAAATCTTTTTGTTTTGTTTTGTTTTTGTGTATAAAATACAAAATATAACAAAACTTTATTGTAAAGACATGTATATCAAATGCTAAGAAAATATATTTTCAAAAGATTTACACTTGTTCAAAGGTAAAATGACTGACTGTCTTAACAACCATTCATACATGAATGTTATCCAAAATACATCACCATATATATTTAGAAAAACAAGTTTTGTTGTTATCCAAAAATAATTCATACTGAGAAATGGAAAATAAAATCTTATTTGGGACAGTTTTTAAAATATACTTGAAAATGCTAATTTTTTCTAATAAATAATACTTTAACAGATAATAGATGTATTTAACAACCTGTCATTATTTACTTTAAAATCCCAAAACGAAATCTATTTTTTAATAGATCGAATTAATCTAAAACGATATTTATATAGAAACAAATCAAACATAATTGTATTAATTTGGTTTAGATTTTGTACCATATGGTTTGACTGTTACTACATATAAAACTTTTATTTTCCAAACAGTATATATTATTGAATAATAAAAATAAATGTCACTGCCCAAAAAGGATATAATATTTGAATAGATTTTATTATATTGTATGTCTTATTAGCAATACATAAATACATGTATCTATTCATCAATTGACCAAATCTAGAATCCACCTTTTAAAAATGCATTCATAATTAAGATTTTCCAGAATATATTATTGAATAATAAAAATAAATCACATTGCCCAAAAAGATATATTATTTGAACAGATATTATTACAGTGTATTTCTTATTAGCAATACACAAATACATGTATCTATTCATCAATTGGTACCAATTCTAGAATCTACTTTTAACAATGAAATATCTGAATTATGTTCATAATTCAAGATTTTTTCAGTATCTCCTTCACTAAACGCGTTTTTTCCAATTAATATTAGTAACACTAAAAGATATACTATTAATTATGAACAATTCTACAAAATTTGTTCCAATAACATATTTCTCATTATTATATATATTTTTTTTTTTGAACAAAGCTTTTTCTCATTATTATATTGTACTAAATATTTCATAAAGTTTATATTAACTTTTAAAATAAAATGTATATGTTGCTGATAAGATATGAATACTATAAATACTCTTTTATAAAGTAGACAATGACGATTTGAGAATTATCTTGATTCTCCACAATACTTTAATCCAGGTAACTATACAAGTCAAATAAACCATATTCAAAGTCTCCAATAAGGAAAAATAATCACAGAATTGCATTAAAAGAAACTTTGACCTACACTTGAAAAACCAAATCTTAAAAATTATTCCAAATATTCGCAATTATTTGCTTTTAAATAACATAGCGTTTTTACTAACGTGATCCAGTTTATATATAACAAAAAATAAAATAAATAGATTTAAAAACTTTTTGGCTGTTATGTGATAATTAATAATATTTCTTAGACTAACTACAAATTAAAAAAAAGAAAGTCTGTAATCAAAACATTTTTCTTCCCCCCTCCTCCCCTCTCCCCTCTTCTATATAACACAACACATCCACGAACTCAATTCACAACTCCCATTTATCAAAAAAAAAAAAAAAAAAAAAAAAAAAAAANACACAAAAATAAGAAGAGAGAAAAATCCATCATGACAAGGAAGAAAGTGAAACTTGCTTTCATTACCAACGATTCTTCAAGGAAAGCAACCTTTAAGAAAAGAAAGAAAGGTTTGATGAAGAAAGTGAATGAGCTGTCGACCCTATGCGGTATCACTGCATGTGCCATCATCTACAGTCCATACGACTCCAACCCCGAGGTGTGGCCGTCGAACTCCGGTGTGCAAAGGGTAATTTCGGAATTCCGGACGTTGCCGGAGATGGACCAACACAAGAAAATGGTGGACCAAGAGACCTTTCTCAGACAAAGGATAGCCAAAGCTTCCGAGCACTTGAAGAGACAGAGAAAAGACAACAGGGAGCTGGAGATGACTGAAGTCATGTTCCAATGTTTGGTCGGAAACATGGGGATGTTTCACCTGAATATCATGGATCTTAATGATTTAGGATATTTGATTGAACAATATCTTAAAGATGTTAATCGCAGGATTGAGATTATGCGGAATTCTGGTACGGAGATCGGCGAGTCTTCCAATGCTGTGGCTGTGGCTGAGGTTCCTGCTGAAGGGACTGGCTCTGGCTCGATGGCGATTGTAACGGCTGCAGCCACTCCATCTGCTACGGTTCATGAGGTGGGTGCTTCCTCCTCATCCGCGGCTGCTGCGGGTTCCTTTAACCCTATTCAGCAGCAACATCAACATCAAAATCAGCATCAGCACCAGCCTCAGCCGCAACACTTTCGTCTTCCGGCGGCTCCACATGTTGGACTCTATGAGCAACCTCGGGGTCTCAATCTGAATCAGAGTCATCACCAGAACCAACAACAATGGTTTATGGAAATGATGAACCATCCTGAGCAAATGAGTTATGCGGCTGAGCAAATGGGTTTTCCGTTCATGGATGATAGCCAACACCACCGCAACCACCACCAATCGCAGCAGCAGCAGCAGATCTCCGGCGAGTCCTCCGCAGCTCCGACCACTGTCAGCTCAAGCAGCATCGTACCTGTTACGAGTCCAAACTTCACCAATAATATTTGGTTCCGTTAGGGTTTCGAGGGTGGGAGTTCACATTTCTAATAAGCTATATAAAATTTTCTTAAGTGTTTTTGTTTTTCTGGTTGTTATACATTTTCATTTCAATTTATCTTCTTTATGTTGTCGTTTGTCATGTTTAATTGTCAGAACTCTGAATGTTTACGGTTTTTAATGTTATGGATTTGTGATACTCTCGTTTTTATTGTTTGTCATTGTTGGTTTGATCTCTGATTTTTTTTTTTTTTTAAAGAAATGTGCATTATCTATTTCATTAATGCTAAATTTTGCTAATAAAAGATTGATCGAAGATAATAAGGAGAAATTCATGAGGGAGCTTTTCGTGTTCGCTTGTCTTGGTGAGAACATGTGATATTTAATTTGGTTATGAACGATAATGATCGTCGTAACTTGTGTGACTTTATTGATCAATATCTCAGTGATCTTTTTCATCATAAAAATGTAACCCTTAACAATCCACATTTTTGAAACCCTTGAATCTTCTTCAATGGCTATGATCACCAGAGACATAACACCAACCGCTATGGCTGCAGCGTGCTTCTCCTCCTTTCAGTCTTGAACTCTTCTCAACTAACCAAAGAGGTCCAGTCCATAATCCCTTCAAACTACGGGTCATAGCGACCAAGAAGTTTATCAGGTTTGTGTTTGAGATCAACATCCATGTATATTTTTTTTCATATAATCAATATCTTTTTTTTTTTTTTTTTTTTTTTTTATATNTATTAACATCTATATTGTTACTCGATTGTGTCTCAGAAAGAAGTTTACTATCCAAATCAAAATCAGAATCAGAAAGATTTGTTCGTTGATGAGATGAAGAAACATTCTTAGCAAACACGCTTTCTTTGGATTTAATGACAGTTTTGAAAGCATCTTCGTCGATGTGAGCGCTAGTGCTAGCAATGTTATGTTTTTCCTTTGACAAATGGTTTTGACTTTTGAGGGACAATGTTTGATTGGTTATGTAATATATCATTTTTTTTTTTTTTTTTTGGCATATATATTATTTTCTTAGTTCATCCAGTTTTATGTCTTCTCTATATCATGTAAGAGAATATTAGTGGCAAATTATGAGTTTATATAATCAGAGTCTAGAATTTTGTGTTTGTTCGTCGTTTAATTTGGTAACATTTTATCTTCAACGCGCAAAAGCAACTTTGTTTCGCAAATTCTTCACAAATAGTCAAATATAGTAAAGTAATATGTTCCATTAGATCTTTCTCTCACAGCGACCCTCTCCCAAGTCTGACGCTTCCCTCGCTCTCCATGGCCCCGATGTTGTGCTTCTACCGCTGTGAAGGTTCCCCACCGTCGGAGCCTCCAAATCCGGTGAAGACAATCACTTCTCCGGTTTCGGTGGTGTTGTTTTCGACCTCCTTCGTTAACCCGCCAGATCCACCAGACCCGCCTGACCCTCCGGACTGTGGATCTATCCTCTCTCCAGTTCTACCTCCATCTCTCCAGCCGTCGGATTCTACTTCTGCTCTGCCGGCTGGGAAGCATCACCACCAGCCGTGTTCTCCGTCTCCGTTATTGCCCCTTACTCTTACCTCGCCGGATCTCTCAGGCGCTCCGTGTCCAGCTTTCCTCCTGGCAATGGTTTTTGCAGAGCTTGCTCTTGCAGATCCACTCTCGCCTGTTCCTTTCCTTTCCATGGACTCACTTTTGTCGCCAATCAGATATCGACTTCCAATTTCACCAGCCTCTCCTCTCCATCCTTTCCAGGTTTGCTCCTCCCTCCCCGCAAGTGCACTTCTCCTTCTGTTTTGCCTTGAGATTGTCGGGGAACGGGCAACTTTGGTTTTGGAGTTTCTTGATAGGTTACTGACACTACTGATTGATTCGGTTCTTATCGCCTTTGTGCGAAACCTTACTGCTATATGGAGACTCTTCCCAAATTTTACTTTAGTGATTGATGTTTTGAAAGCTAATTTACCAGATTTGTGGCAATTTGGTGTGAATTTTCTGGATATGTCTAATCTCTATGAGATATTGGATGATCTCTCCTTTATGGAGTTTGTCTCCATACCAAAATTGCTGCTTGTTTTGAGTGGTGTTTTTGCAGGGTGTTGGAGTTCGAAGTTGTCAAACACTTCGTGTCTTGTAGGCTTAGTAGCTTGGTGCTTTGTCACTATGGAGTTCACTGCTGTTATCAGGATTGTTAAACTTGCACTAGATGCGTTTTTAATCTCGGGTTTAGGATTACTAGATGTATCCTACAATTCCCATGGCACAATTTCGCTTCTTCATACTATTGTCGTGGAGTTACTCTTCTGTCTTGGTGGTTCAAGTGTTTTGTTTGCCCTTATCCATCTCGTTGTTGTTGTTTTTATTCTCGCTTTGCTTAGTGCAGTGATTTTAGCCAGTTTGGCTTTGTTGTCTTTTGTTTGGAACATTTTCTTCTTTGATGGAGATCAGTACGATTGAATGAAAAAGTTAGTTGTTGACAAAAAAAATAAAATAAAAGAAGTTGGAAATGTTGGAAAAAAAAAAAAAAAAAAAGAAGCTAATGATAAAGGCTACGGCTACCAAGAAGAAATATTATCTAATGATAAAGTCGACGCAGAAAGTATTAGCTGAAACCGGCTACATTTGTGAGCGAATTAAAATCTCTCTCTACAATTTTGACCGCTAAATGATTAATCAAATTTACTAAAATACAAAGGTACTTAAACTATGAACATACTTTAATTCGTTTAAAAGGCAAAATTAGCAATAATTTGGTACTGTAGAAATTGCGGCTCTTGTTTGCAACCGTCCGATATGAAAAAAGTCCAAAGAGATGTCTTTTGTTTATTTTATGCTCATAGACGGCCATTTGTGTGTGATCGGGAATAAACTTTGGATAATCCTTTTCTTCTGACAACTATAGATTTGATGTCTAACATCTGGTCAAACATTAAAACGTGCTTATAATTTCTAATTTTATATGTCTGGAACTGGTGCATCAGATACTCCTAGATCACACTACGAATCGACCACCTACGATACTTTTAAAAATGTTAAAATGGTATTTCACATTTACACAACAGTAATAAAATTAGTGCAAGAGAGACGTCCTGGCTAGACGTCCTGGCTAGACTCGGTTAACCAACCAAATTCGTTGTTCAAAAAGTAAAGAAAACATGTACGGAGGACAATGACGACTTAAGGACATGACCAATAATGGTTGATACATAAAGAGGTTGATATTATGGTTGATATTTAAGAAGGTGCTTAAAAGTTTAAACAATTTTTTTTTTTTTTTGACAGCAGTAATATTTCTATACCGGACAAAAAAAAAATAATATTATT
The DNA here is from genome assembly GCA_900406535.1 of Noccaea bulbosa. Classification (NCBI taxonomy): domain Eukaryota; kingdom Viridiplantae; phylum Streptophyta; class Magnoliopsida; order Brassicales; family Brassicaceae; genus Noccaea; species Noccaea bulbosa. The sequence goes on from OVBJ01000079.1 coordinate 105,941, forward strand.
ATTAAATATATGTTAAGCATTTAATATTTCTCTGTTTTTACATGTTTTAGTGGAATAATTTTATTTGGGGTGCTTAAATTTTCTTTTTTAAAAATTTTAATTTTATTGATGAATATTAAAAATATGTTAAGTACCTCTATTAAGATTTTTCTATTTTACATGTTCCAATGGAAAAAATTTATTTAGAATGCTTAAGAATTTTTTTTCTGATAAATTTTAATTTTTTTATGAAGAAAACATAAAGTACATTGTATAAATTGAAATTTCAAACATATTTGACATATAAATATTTAAACATATATTTCGAAAACATAAAGAAAAACTGAGTCGAAATCTTAAATATTTTCAACAATTTCTGTATAATAAGCTCTAAATTTTTCTTATATATGCTCGATCAAATTATTTTTTCAGTTGCTGATATCTTTATGTATTACGAATACTTGCTCAAATACCCATTATTTTCTTAGCATTTGTAGGCATATCATGTGAAACCGGTGCATTCTTATTTGAATTTCTGTTTATTTGGAATTATGTTTCGTCATATTGTTCATCGTTTTTGCTTTTACAATCATGTTGTGAAGTATAATATATACTCTCATAATCTTTCTAATTTTTGTTTTATCTAAGAAAAGGGCCAGATTTTTAACGAAAACAGAATGAGTCTGCAAGACTCCAAACATACACTTGACATCTTTTCGAAACCTTTTTGAAATTTAGCAAATAACTTTTGTTTTCAAATTTATGGGAGTTTAACAGTTGGGATAAAAGTTACCCCCATCTCGGGTAAATACCATCTGCAACCAAAATTGTGTCAACTGGCATAAAATACAAATAAATGAAGGAATCTAAATAACGCCTATGATCTTTAATGACTACTGGTAAATTTTATTTAGTAACTTAATACACATTTAATCCGGAAACCCGGAGAAAGACGCAATAAAAAGTATTGTGCATACCACTACATCTATAAGAAAAAAAGGTCAAACATCAAAAAACAAAGCTCCGAAGCTCCAAACAAACATAAATATGGTGGACTATACATAAAAGTTAACAAGGGATTCGTGACAGAGGGGGGATTTGCTTTGCCTTGAAAAGATAACCTTTACTAAAAGGCTTATTTTAAAAATAAAGAAAATAATTTGGAAGGATATCATCGTATTGAAAGCAAACTATATTGTACAGATTAGCATCTTCTTAAGAAGAGTAAAATATAGAGATAGGACATTGTATACCACTATATCTGATTCGCAATGGATATGGGCGTTTTAATAATAATGCGAATAAGAGTAGTTGCAGTGTGAGCAGGTGCACATCAAAAGTAGGGAGCCCACATGCGACCATCACAAATCAATGGCTGAGATTTGAATCTTTATCTTCCAATGTATCCGAATCTCAGGACACGGTTGGGCTTCCACGTCTACAGATGTCAAATAAATGTATCCTCACAGTCTCAGTCGTCGAAATCATAAATTCTTTAGGAAAAATGTGAAATGGTGGAGACACTTATTTTTTCTTGCAACAGTTTGTGTTTAATCACGTTTTTTTATTATATATTTTTGTCGGTTTGACAATAATATGTACAGTACTAAGGTAAATGGCAGCGTTACTGTCTACACTATTTTCTCCCGATAGAATTGTTTTTGGTTTTTTCCTTTTTCTATATGTATGTATATATTTCCTTACTTTTTTTGCTACGTTCTAAAAATCTCCGATTTTTCCGATTAACCGTCCGATTAATCGCTTCAAGGGGGATGACCGTAACGATACCAATTTTATCNCGATTAATCGCTTCAAGGGGGGTGACCGTAACGATACCGATTTTATCCGATTAATTACAATAATCGCCAACTAATTCTGTAAATCGGTAGGTCAAATTTATATTTTCTGAAATATGATTGGCTCAGTTGATAATTGTTTGTAAAATTCAATCCAAAAATGAAAGTTTTAGAGTTATCTTAACCAAAAAAATGTGATTAATCGTTTTCAACAAATCAATTTGAGAATTTATCTTATAAATACAAACTTTGACTATTTTTGTCTTATATAAAATATGTGAATTGATCAAATATTTTATCTAGGTTGAAAATATATGATTTCGTGCGAAAAATTTGATTGATATATGTTTAGTATTTCGATTTTGCTTTCAATTATTTACATATTATTATCATCCTTTATATAATTTTTTGTATGTTTTTAATATCTTTTTTTAATATTTGTGAGTAAAACTATTATTTTTTGTATTAGAAATGTTTGTGAATTGAGAAAAATCATATGTTTATTAAGACTTTATATTATTTTTTGTATTAATAATGTCTTATATTAATATAATTTTTAAAATATATTAAAATAAAACTAAAATTCCGCCCCGATTAATCTCCGTATTATTAACGGTTTTATGAAAAATCGCTTATCAGTGCCCGACCGAACAATTAGCGATAAGCGATATTTTGAACGTAGCTTTTTTGTACTCTAATCCCGAAAAACATAAAATATTTCTGTGATGAAGTCTTTTTTTCAAATGGGCAGCAGAAATGTTATGGTAAATTTACGGCCTACACTTGTGTTAATAACGTATGATTAGATATATTAACATATTATCTGTTAACTCATGTACAACATTTTTATTATTTGCCGTCAAAAAAAAAAAAACATTTTTAATATTTTTAAGAATATGTTATAGAAATCAAATGATTTATTGAAAAATTTATCATCTATTGATATTTCTATTACGTAGAATTTAACAATCGAATATATATATTTTTAAAGAAAAATTCCGAAAAGAGTAATTCCGGTGAAATTTTTTTTTTTTTTTGAAAATTCCGGAAGTTGCATTATTTGGTCCTAATTTATAGAGTTGTTTAATATATAAAGAACGGTCTTCCCTCTCACCTAAAGGAGACAGAGAGAACCATTTTGTTTCTTTAAGGCACCATCCTTCAAATTAAAAAAAAAAACTATACGAGTATAAAATAAAATAAATTAGATTACTATAGGACATAACCACCAAATCCTACGGAGATCTGGCATTGCTAAAGCTCAAAGTGTCAAACTATGGATCCTTGTCAGAATCCCAATCCTAAAGCGTACCAGAGACAGAGATCGTTTGTTTCAGCCGGCGATGGCGGCAGCAGCGGCGGCTCCGGTATGCCCCATGAAATAGACGACAATAAGAAGAAGAAGAAGCTTCTCCACCGCGACATCGAACGCCAAAGAAGACAAGAAATGGCTACACTCTTTGCTTCTCTTCGTACTCACCTTCCTCTCGAATACATCAAGGTTCATATTCTTTACTCGCTTTTTTCTTTTCTTATATCAATTGTTAAAAAGAGAAAACCAAGATTTAGTGGGATTTTGCTTCTAGGGTTCATATGTCTTTGTTTTCTTATTCAATTTTGTTTTTTATTTGAACTTTGTTTGTAGGGAAAGAGAGCTGTTTCGGATCATGTAAACGGAGCGGTGAATTTCATAAAGGACACGGAAACACGGATTAAAGAACTCAGTGCAAGAAGAGACGAGCTAAGTATAGAAGCGGGTCAGAACTATAAATCGAATCCGGATCCAGCAAAAACTGTAGCTGGCAGATCGGACCCGGCCAGTTTGATGGTGCAACCATGCGTGAGCGGTTTCGAAGTGGTGGTGAGCAGCAACTCGTCAGGTCCCCAAGCTTTACCACTCTCAAGAGTGCTCGAGGCACTTCAAGAGCATGGTCTTGAAGTCGTCAGCTCTCTAACCACAAGAGTCAATGAGAGGCTAATGCACACAATTCAAGTCGAGGTATGGTTACAACATGTCATGTCAGTTGTAATTAATCTAGGGTTTTCATTATATCTAACTATATTCAGTTATTACAGGTTAACAGTTTCGGATGCTTGGACATAGCTTGGTTGCAGCAGAAGCTAGTTGAAAAGTTGATACTTTCGATGGGTTACTAATCAGAAGCATAACAGGTGTCCTATAGACTTTCTTCATAGTATGGTCTCTTTTCCCCGAGCTCTTTGTTTCGTTATATGTAGGTTTTAACTTTAGCTATATAGAAACTCATTTCAAATTTATTTTCTTTTTTAGACATATTAGTAAAGCTTGTTAGTGGATATTATCAAAGTAATTTTGTAGATGTCATATGTTCGTTGCTCCAGTCATTTATTTACTTGTTCCCAAGTATATATGTAGAGAGATTTTCACACGCTTCTAGTGCATCAATGGAACATAATTATAAGCAATGTTTGGTATGGATTTTTGTTCAAGCATTTGACAACATAATAACTTATGTTGATGTTCTAACTATTCTCATGGCATGCTAAACGCAGAAATATCAAAGGCTTGCTTGAAATTTCATCTTGGGAGCGGGCCTTAAAGCGCCAACGACCCATAGGTTTTAAGGTTCACTCGTGGATGGAGGTTATTATTCGAAAGGATTTTATGGCTAGATCATAAGTTCACCATCATTCACCGCCCACACGGTAGATTAACACCGAGGGTGTGATGTTTCCAAATTTCAGCTATCATGTTTTCCTTTCATTATAACATTTTGTTTTTATCATTCCGTTGTTGTGATTTCTTGCGGATTATTTTTATCATGGAAATAATCAAGGTTTTATATATCCCAATAAATATATAACAGTCATCTTTCTCTTTTGTGTTCTCTTACAAAGACATATTTTGAATCGTTAAGACCTATTGGATGGAAAGAGGATGAAGTCGCATTATATACCATCTAGTCTTGACTGGCAAAGTTTGAAGCAAGGGTAGGTGCCTAGGTGGGAACCATCTTTTGGGCTCTGTAGCTCAGAATCTGCAAGGTTGTTTCCAACCTAGCTTTCTGTTCGCGATCACCTTGGTTATATTCGATATTTTATGTGAATTTTCAATGCATAAGACTTCGAAAATTGAGGAGCATTATATCTACGCCATACTACCCACTAGAAAAACAATCGTTTGTAAATTAGAAAGTGTTTAATAAAATATCCAAATGTTAAAGTTAAACTTAAAACCATTATGTCTAAGTGTATGTAAGTTGATAACCCTAACACACACATACGTACAAATGACATCACTTGATCTTTAGAAAATTCAAATTACTATGTACGCAAGTGTCAGGACTCAGGATACGTGCAAATCCGAAAGCTCAAGGTCTCACATCATCAAATGACAATGTAAATCGCATAACAAATATACATCGAAAACCATAGGACCTCTCATCAAACATATATATGTTCCATTCCATATCTCCAGTGAAATTCGGTAAGTAATTTCAACATACTAAACGTATTAAGGGAAACTAATGTTGCATGAAATGTGTCATCTTCATCATCATCACATTCCTCATCAACTTCAACGTCAGAGGTGTTTGTCTCCATCGTTGCAGCGGAAGTTTTAATTTAGGTCACCAAAAAATCGAAGGCTCTGATACCATGACAAATATTATAGAAGAGGATATATTATTGAGTTGTGTTCTTTGATACAAGAGTATAAGACACATATATATAGTGTTTAACATTAACATAATGATAACACCAAATAATGTAAATCTTCCTAATCCTTATCACAATAGGATTTCTCTAGAATATTCTTCGGTTTGGCTTCACGGGTTTCACTTCATAAAAGGGCTTCAATGGCCCACAATACTTGGTTCGTCTTGCTCACCAAGATATCTCCAATACTCCCCCGCACGACAAAGGTGGACGCGAAACGCAAAATCTGCAGTCACAATGCGGAACACCTATGTCGTGGACAATCATGTCGAGGATGGCAATATAAGTCAATAGGGATGGAACATGCTCGTCTTTGGTCTTGAAAAAAAGGGAATAATAACATCCCGTGAAAGCAAAATCCTGCAATTCCACAAATAATCGTCCTTGTCGCGGACAGCCCATAAATTGGACTAAAGATAAATGACCTAAAAACATGAGCGCTCCGATAAAAATCCCTAAACCCATAACCAAACTCCCCCGTAATAGGAGAAACAAAAAATCATGAGAAATTCTAAACTTCATAAACGGGCTGCAATGGCCTACAATACTTGGTTCGTCTTGGTCACCAAGATATCTCCAATAAAATGCAAGCAAATTATGGGAGATTAATCCACTGTAATATTGCTCAATTACAAATACAAGTTTGATATTAATAAATTATTTGTTAAATGCTTATGAAATCATGTTGATTGTTCGGAAAAATAAAGTATCACAAAGGCCTAAATTCAATGCATAGAGCCATCTTTTTATTTTCTGATCTTGCATTAATATCTGTTATTCAAAATTCAAAGTACTATTATTATTTTTAAATTAAGAAACTGTAGAAGAATCCTTTATCAAAAAAAAAGAAAAGAAACTGTAAAGTATTATCTAATACAGTATACAACAACAAAACAGTAGACAACTACAAAATTTTCCTTTCTTTTGTGATTTACGATAAGACTATTATACATATCCCCAAAATCTTGGTTTCTTTTGCCCCCCCTTTCCCTACGTACTTATAAGCACATATACAGAACATAATCACAAAGTATTATTTTAACACTAACTCATTATTTTAGATAATAATATCCACTTTAAATAATAAATCTCACGAACTTAAGCGAAGTTGACACTAGTTCAAATGTTTTAAGCACTTACTTAAAAGATACGCATGATGAGTGGTTGAGATCTCCCCAATATTCGTTTTTGATATCTTCAGTTTATATCATTACTGGCAATTAAATTAATTATAAACTTTAAGATGCCGTCCAAAAATTAATAATGATCATCAAATCGGATTGTGTTCCAATAAAGATAGAACCCATAATATTGCCCACCAGTATTCAGGATGATGACGATAGCAGAAAATAAAAACATTGATTCCATCTTGCATCACTTCAAAATGAAATTACGTGAGTCGAGGAGTTTTGATGGCATTATAATATATTGATTCGAAAAATGTGAATTGTACAGTTTTTCACATTGCATAAACAGAACAATTGTGTACATAAAATCTAGCCTAATAACTTATGCTATTTATTTTGTGTGTGTGCGTATGGGTTTAATTAAGCCCCATAATTGCATGATAATGATTTGTAGCCAAACATATCTTCATGCACACGATCATGTACTCCTCTGTCAGTATCATGTACTTCTCCGTCAGTTAGTATCATGTCTGATAGATATCATTCCATGACGATCTTAATTACCTACCCAATCAATGATTTTTCGTTGAACCCCGACATATTTGTGATTCTAAGAGGTTCTACAAAACAAGTATTCATGTGAAAACATACATATATTATATGGCACTACTTAACCTTTTCAAGCTAGTTGTATGTAAATAGTGGAAAAAATTGATGACATATATATAATTGGTTATTTGACCCATTATATCTAGGTTTTAATTATATTCACAATTAGTTTATTTACCTCCAATATATCTACACTTTATATTCATAAATATTTGCTTAGTAATCTTTTATTTCTCAATATATTACTGTTACATAACGCTACTGATCGCATGAGATAGTGTTATAGACTGTTAGTATATGTCAGATAAAGACGTAGAAGCATGATTAAAAAATATCAGAACTGGAGGCAGAGAGAATACAACCAAAATTTGCAAAAATAGGAACATGATTTTCAATCTACTCGTTGTAAAAGAGGATTTTGAGATCTACGTAGGAACTAGGACGTATGGATGAGGTTTAAGAAAAAGAAAAGTAAAACACTCACACGGAGAAGTTCGCCCTAGCAAACTCTCCCAGGCTCACTTCCCGAGACATCTTATCAGCCGCCGCACAGCTCCGATTTCGGAAGGGATCTTCTTCACCGGTGATCTTCTTCTTGAAATCGGAAGCACCTTCGCTGTCTCGTGTTCCTGTTTAGCTACTATCTGGTTTTCTCGTTTCTTCCTTCGTCGGCTTCCTTCGTGTGCTTCCTTCGACGGTTAGATTTTTCCGGCCGAATTTCCTCTTATGGCGGACCTTTCGATGGGATCTTTTGAGTTTTCGAGGTCTGAACTCTCGATCCTTTCCCTCATTCCGCTGGTGACGATAGTTCGCGCGCCATCAACCTCTTTCCTCTGGGCGGCTCTTCTCCCGGTGCATCCAATTCCGCCGCCTGAGCCTCCGGATCCGCCAGACCAGGCAATTTCCCTAGCAGACAGTGTTCTGACCGTACCAGACAGTGAAAGCTCCCTCCTACTTCTGACTCTTCACTCATTCCAGAGCTTCCAGAGGCCAGATTCGCCGGATTCACGGGCATTGTTCCCTTCACCGTCATCTGCTGCAAAGACCCTCCATCACCATCCATCACCGTCAGCTGATGTGTCTCCCGCCTCTGTGACCAGATCGAGCTTCTCCGGCCTCCATCGCTCAGGTCTGCGGTGCTTCTCATGTGCTATGGCAAGGCGTACAGTTCTCAACTTCGACTCCGTTTTGTTAAATGTGTTGTGCCTCAGCTTGTTTACGGCCTCTTTGCTGCATCTCTCCAATGTGACTGCAAACGGGAACCATCTCATCAACCCGTTCTTCCCTCTTCCACGCAACATGACCGCTATTCGTCTTGTTTGCTCTACCAAACCCTCAGGATCTACAGCCTTGCTCTCGACCCATGGTACGGAGTTAGAGGTAGCCGTTTACGGCGACACTCTTCCTCTGAATACCGGCGTTGCTTTCAACTTTCCGACATCTCAAGCCGCATAATTTCCCTGGGTCAATGATCTGCTCTCAACCCTTGGCACGGAGTTAGAGGTAGCCGTTTACGGCGACAATCCTCCTCCCACTACCGGCGTTGCTTTCAACTTTCCGACAACTCAAGCCGATGAATCTCCCTGGGTTAATGATCTGCTCTCGACCCATGGTACGGAGTTAGAGGTAGCCGTTTATGGTGACAATTCTCCTCCGACTACCGGCGCATCTCCGGGTTTGCTCCTCTCCTTTATGGAGAACGTCTTCAAACGCTCAGCACGAGCTACTAGTGTTGTTATTTCGTCTATATTAATGGCAAAAGAACTCCAGATCGCTCTCAGAACGATCATCTTAGAAGCTCTTTCGAAGAAGCTTCCAGTTTGTATCTATGATTCAAACTGTATAAACTATCTTTTCAATGCTATGTCTTTCATTTCTGCATCAAGTAGCTTATACTCTTTGGCAAAGAGTCTTCTATATGCTGTTACTGTAATCGTTTGAGTTTATTTTAATGAGAAGTTGTTCAAAAAAAATATGAGGTTTAAGATTTAAAATGGGCGGATGGGTTATTTCCTTATTAAATAAGTGAATTCGCCCATTACTAGAAGCCCATATTAATTAAACCTCTAAAAAGGTTTGCGTATGACGTATGTAATGGATCGAACGAGAGTATACAGTAACCAACTATAAATTTGAAGGCTGAAAATTGTTAGTTAGCCATATAATTTTAGTGACCATCAATGGTCATATACTTTTTAGAGTACTTTTGTTGTAATCATTTTATATATATCGAGCCTGGTCACAGAATTTTCATGGCTATCCGTAGTCAATGGCCCCGTAATTACACAAGTGTTATATAATTTTTTTTTTTTTTTGACTAACACAAATTTTGCAAAAGATAATTTGTAGCCACCCGTATCCAGATTCAGTTATAAGTTTTAATTATGACCTCATATAATCTATTTTCATCCGTAAAAACCATCATATTATACAGTTCTCATTAACATGAACATGTCCTTCAACGGTAATATATTTTTGTGAGACAATGACGGTGTAACATATTTAATATTGTTTCAGAAGAGTTCGTAGATGAGTTGAGCTTGTTTTGAGTTTCGTTCAAAGTCAACATTCTTACTTAGGCGGTTGATTGTGTAACTGGGTTTCCGTAGTCTGTATTGTATCATCTAAGGACGATCTCTTACATGTTAATGCTTACTAATCCTAACCAACTAGTAACACACCCACATATATTAAAAGATTCATAATATTCGAAACAATGAAATTCATATGTCGTAAGAATCCTATCAGGATCATGCGTCCATTTCAGTCGAACAAATTTTTTTTTATATACAAAATTTTGTTTTGTTCCTCTTAAAAGAATGGGGTGAGCTGGAGAAGAAGACAAAGCAGAGGAAAGCTAATCCATTAAGTGAATAGATAGACCAACATGGATCCGTCCTACTTTGAATCATTGAAATGGTATTGTCTTTTTTCTTCTTTCCGTTTTTTTTTTTTTTTTTCTGTCAACTGATGTTATATTCATATGAGGGAAAAGGTCGATACAAGAAAGCAAAATGCCCACAAGAGGGAGACAAACGCCCACAAGAGGGAGACAAAACCCTAAAAAGGGAGACTACAAATCAGGAGAAAAGGAAATGGAGCCCAAGGCAGAAGAACTCGACACTCAAAACGAAATCCCCTGATCCAAATCAAAACCACAATGCTCCCAAAGACCTGGAAGACGTCGCTACTGAACTAAGAACCAAGAGCACCAAGAACCTCCAAAACCTGTCACTTCACCAGAAGGCTGAGAAGACTGACGGAGGAACGAAACCTGAACTCAACCAGAAGCAGCAACAACAGGAGGAAAAGCAGCATCAAAGTAGATCAGAGCAGAAACTAGAACCCAAGCATCACCAACCAGGAAAGAAGCACGACTCCGGGAAAAACCCTCGACTTCAACTAGAAAAACTAGAAAAATGCCTAAAAGGAACAACAACTTCAACACGCGGGCACTGGGATACCAAATCTCAGACACCTACAGACACAAGATTGTTCACCTCCCACCAGAAAGAAGCTGCTAAACAATCCCACTGCTTTACCTTTGAACAACACCACAAAGCTCCGAAGAACCTTAGAGCATAGCAAATGGTGAAACTCTGCTGTGGAAAAACATCAAAAAGGCGAAACTAGAACAAAGCGAAGCTTCAAACAAACAAGAGCAGGGCACAGGAGCACGAAATCAAACGCCGGAGACAACCAAAATCACGACCTCAAGGCAAAGAAAACAAAAGGGAGATGGATACCTCTGGAAGAAACCAAGTAAAAGGCGGAGAGAAGAAAACCCTATGAGATCGAGACCAAAATCTACAACCTCAAGGAGCAAGGCGAAATCAAACGAAATCGAACTGTAAATCAACAAGACCCGGCGCCTCCGGCAACGAAACCGTCCAAATCGGACAGAACCGAACACTCGGCCGCTCCACCACCGCTCTCCAACACCCTCAACAACAGAGACCTCCGAGATCCCATCTTAAGCCCCAACAAGCAGGCCGATAAGCAAGCTAAGCAAGAGAGCCCTCTCACAGCACCGGCGAGAAGCGCCAGACGCCGGAGAGGCCGATCGGAGAAGAAAAAAAAACCTTGGCGGCTGGCAACAGTGACGATTCTTGGGAGGAGAGGAGATTCTACCCGGTTTTTTCACACTGTCTATGTCTTTTTTCTTCTTTCCGTTTCTTATATTATTTTGTTTGCTTTTGCCTTTGTTTTTTCCTTCTCAATGTTATGCAAAAACTTCAGTTGAATAGCTATAAGTTATAGAGTTTATGCATATTAAGTTATTAACCTAACATGATAATGAAAATGTAAAATGTAAGGAAAAAAAAGTAGGCATTATGTTTCTTCTGAAAATAACCTAAACATGCAGATGATGTTGGGTAGCACTCGTACATGACATCTAGCCGTCTAGGTAAGTCAAATAGGACCAAATTAAACCTGAAATCCAGTGTAGCCGACTCTGAAAATTCAGGATTGATAAATAGTGGTCGTGATTTGAATCGTAAATGAAACTTCTCTTAGTATCTCTCCAAGAACTGTTAAAATGGCCAGGTGGTGAAAAAATTGAAATCAAATTCAATATGTTATCCATAAACATATGTGAAAACTGGCTAAAACGGCCACCGTAATTTTTTTGTTTTTTAGACCACCATAAAATATTTTGGACATCGATCTATAGTGTTTATTTCTTAGAGATGTAACTTCCAAAAAAATAAAAATAAAGCTTATCTATATTTTTTTGGAGTTTTAATTTCTTTCTATAGTTATTTTTTGTTTGCTTGGACTGAAGTAAATAAATGCGATTACTTTGAACTAGAAAACGCAAATTTATCCAACTATCACTTGGAAGTTGGGAGTCTTATGGTAGAGCATGCACAACGCAGGGATTTTAACCCGCTGCTTAGCCAAAAATAAATTAAATTAAATGAAAAATGCAAATAAAACGAAGCTTCGATGCTTAAATAAGCTCGTTAAGCATCGCTGCTTGAGGACACCTGGCAGCGTGAGGACATCGCAATATTTTCTTCTTCATTTCTATTTTCTCCCTTTCTCTCTCTTTTCGAATCCTTTGACGGCAAATCCTCTCTTCTCCGATGGCGTTTATACCTTGTATATAGTTGATTTGGTTTCTAAATATACCTTTCGTTTCTTCTTTCTTGTGGGTTTATAGTTTTCTTAATTAGCTTCCAATCTCGGTGAAGATTTTTGGGTAATTGAAAATCATATCTTCAGTATTCATAGCTTCAATCGTGATTGAGCTGATGAGAATTAATCGAATTGGTTACTTTGACTCTTGGGATGCTAACGAATAATATTTTTGGGCTGTTCTGGTTGGAGTTTTGAAACCCAGAAAACGTCTGGGTAAAGCTCGTTTCTTTTGAATCTCGATTTTATATTGCTAGATGAATTCAATATACCATGTCGTAGAAACTTGGTGATGATGATATTGCAGATTTTCCAGAAAATAGTATATTAATGTTTCTCCACAGATTATCACTTTATCATCATTGTGTAAGAATCTATTATTCCTACCTTATCATTCAAACCTGAGATAAAATCACTTTCGAGTCTATGTTTCAGTTACAGAATTTTTTTTCCTTAAGCATCCCCCATTGGAGAAGAGTAAACAAAATAATCTTAACATAGATGCTTAAAATAATTTTAATAATAAAATATGAGATAAGCATCACATAAGCACCTTTGCATTGATCATGCTCTAGAGAAAGTATTATTGGCCGTGGGACGCTAAAATGACCCACGTGTTTTGTTTCTTCTGATGAAACTAAAGATGATGCATGATGCACATAGTTTCTCTCTTTAACCTTAGTTTGTACTCACTTGTCGTAGACATCTGATGTGTTCCCTCACGCTTCCCCAGACATGCCATTAGAGCGAATGTTTGAATATCCATATATCCTCGTTATAATCTCGATGGTATATCTTCTTGATTTGTCAAATAGTATAACAACTGGGTTAGATCCGCGCCTTGTACGGGTTGATATTTTACTTTAATATCTTTTAGCTTAAAGATGTCTATTTACATAACTCGAAATCTTATGCGCTATATTAATTTGATGGTTTGATTATTGTCTTCATTTTATAATGTGTAAATTAAACATTTTAAATATATATATTTTTTTAAAGTAAAAAACAAATTTACATATGATTAAATTGAGTGAAAAACATGAAAATCAAATGACTATAGTATAATAAGATAGTTAAAATAACAAATCAAATGATTACATTTAAAATGTTATTGTTTCTAAAATTGGTAAGATTGTATATATTGTTTTTAATAGTTACGGTTAAATACGTTATGAAGTTTTTTTATCTGAAAATAAAAGAAATATTATGCAAATTAAATTCAAAATTGCTAATATTATATATATGTTATGTTCAATATGTACTAAATAAAATCATTGCTCAAAAACACTATAATTTATGACTGATTTTTTTGTCAACTATTTATGGTTGATTTATAGGCTAATTTATAATTAATGTGGATAAATAATAAATAGTTGAATGTACACATAATTAAACAATTTCCATATACAACGCTATATTTATTGGTGACATCATC
>OVBJ01000080.1:0-119467 GCA_900406535.1 Noccaea bulbosa
TATTGTATATTTAATTTCTGTATATTTTTACATCTCCACATAATAACATATTCAATATGAAAATTTTAACAGTTTTAGTGATTATTATTGTTTTTAAAATTTCAAATCATAACATATACATAAAAAGTTTTTGAATTTTTCATTATATTTTTTATATTGTGATTCAAATTATTTTATAAAATAAAGTTAAACAAAGATGATAGAAGATATATAATGATTTTAAAAAAAGTTATTATGATAGAATTAAATTGAATATCATATCTTCTTTATTTACTTATTTTGTAATTACTTTTTTATTAGTAGTTACATATATAAACTCTTTCTAATGGCATATTATGTAATTCTCTAGTAACATTTGTCTAAATTAGTTTTGACTTTGAGAGTGCACCAAAAATTGACATATCAGCAGATATGTAAATAATACATGAAATGAATGTTGTTTTTTAAAATGATTGACTTTTAATATATAAGGGATTAATTCATGAGATATACGAAAAAGATATAGTATAGTGGAAATTTATAAAAATTTACTCCAATATTTTCTCTTCTCGTCCGTGGGGGGAAATAATGTAAAAAAAAAAACAAGAAAATTAATTTTGACCGAAACAGTATCTTTCCGTTTTAGTTTTTTCCCAAAATAAAAAAACAAATTCACTTAATCCAAGCGTAAACTAGCAAGGAGAATCCAAGGCCATTGCCGGAGCCAGTACCGGAAGATCCTACTCCACCGTACTCCGCTTCATCGGCGCTGCTAGCCCACTCCAAAACCGATGAGCTACAAGCCGACGAAGCCGATGACATCGAGATCGACGACGACGACGAACTCCTCTTGCTCTTAACGAATCTCTTCCTCATCTTCCTCCATTCCACGATCCCTTTAATCCCCAAACTGCTTCCGCACTGCTTCGGCTTCCACAAAACGACGCCATTTCTCTCGTCTTCTTCTTTCATCTTCGTTTCGCTAACTTCCTCTGCTTCTGGATCGTTCTCGAATCTGAACATAAACACCGCGTGTCCTCCCTCGCCGGAATTCTTGCTCTGGAACAGCCAATTGTAAACATCCCAAGAGATCTGAACAGGAACTCCGTCGATTTCTACTTTCTCATTTCCCCTGAATTTCCACCTGAGCCGTTTGATCTGCAAAACCTGCTTCGAATCGACGCTGAAACAGAGTCTCGCGTCTTCGTCGACACGGCAATCGATCGAAATCTCTCTGTTCTTCCCTCCGAACCTCGCCTTCGTGGAGAAAACCCTGGCTCCGAACACGTGCTCTTTCCTCAACAGCAGAGCTTGTGGATTCGTCGGCGGTTTCGCAGATTTGGCGCGAGCGTATGCTTCCTTGACGATATCTCCGACCAAGAGTGCCATCTCTCCGTCGACGACTACGGCGATGTAGAAACCGGATCTAGGTTCGGATCCGGAGTCGAATTTGGCCCTGGTCAAGTCCCAGAAGACTTGGATTTTGGGGGAAACGCATCTGGATCCGCGTTTTCTCCAGAAAGCCAATGTGTTTAAGTTGAGATGGAAAGAGACGGCGGAGGAGAGAGAGAGATCGGCGGAGGAGAAAGAGAGAGGGGAAGAGTGGTTGTAGTAATCCTGAGAGTGGAGGAAGAGATTCAGAGAGTGGCCTCCTAAGAAACTACGAGACCATGTGAGATAGAAGACGCCGTGATCTGTTTGGTAAAGACAAGTTGTGAGATTCGGATCGCCGGATACTATCGGAGAAGGCGATTGCGATGGCGCCGGAGGATGATTGTGATCGGAAGTAGGGCGGAGCCAAGCGGGGATGTGGCGAGAGGGAGACATTTGTGTTTCCTTCCTTTTTTCAATTTTGGAAGAAGAAAGAAGAAGAAAAGAGAAGAAGTATGGAGAGATTTTTTCGGGAGTTGTGTTGGGAGGTTTTTCAATGGGTTTTTCTTCCTTTCCTTTTTTTTTTTTTCTTGCTATTTATAAAATAACTGCTTTTTAAAATCACAAAATGGAATGGTTATACTAACTTATAATGATGTCTGGCTCGAAACATACGTAACAAAAAATTGGACGAAGACAGAAGATAGAGACGTAAGATTAACAATTATAAGAAATGGAACTTCAAACTTGCAACCTGTAAATTTGAACATCGACTGACTTTTTCAACTTGACTTTCATACAGCGATAATTAACTCCAATACTACATATTCACAAATAATTGTTTTTTGGCACATAACGATTAAAATTTATCTAGAATTTTGTTGTTTCATAGATTTATTTTGTTTGTAATGTTTATAAAGATTTGTCTTTTTCAAGATGTATGTTAACCGTATTTTCACCCCCCCAAAAAAGGAGTTAACAGTGAAAAGGCGTGTGTTGTGTGTTACTTACTTAATTGTTCGACTCTGAGGAACATGATATGATAACTTCCTGCACACTTGACACTTCACTGGAGAACATATAATCAATAGGTTAGTTAATAATTTCACATTATAAAAACCTAGAAGTGCTTTAATTTTAACATACCCATTTATCTAGCTTCTATCTAAATGGATACTTAATTAAAGTAAATACGTTTAATCTATCTTGAATTTAATTAGATATATAATGGTCTTGAAAAATACCACATTAGTGTGACCAACACTTCTAATTTCGGAAGACAAATTATGGTGCATCCCTTCTGCCTGTGGGAACAATAAGATAGTAATTGATTACGGAAACATCGTTTTCAGTTGATTTAATTATTCTGAAAAAGGCTTATTTTATTGATTTCTCGAGTTATTCGGTTGGCAGACAGCTAAAAGGAGTTGGATAAGTACTCATTGAGTCATTGGAAAATAAGGCATATCCATATTATAAGTTTGATAATTTGTTAGATCTGTATTTCTTATACTATAAAACAAGATGGGTTTTGAAGCTTTAGCTTCACGAAATTAAAACTGTAAGACAGCTAAACCTCTTTTACATTATTAAAATTATTAGCTGCATGTATAACAACAACCCATTATAAGCTATGGTGTGTCTCTAAATAAATTTATTGCTATACACCAAACATATAACCTATTCGAACCCGGATTAAATGATAAATTTTTTAAAATCTAACTGCTCAGCAAGAATACTCGAGTTTATGCGTCCGAATACAACGGATACAATTAGCAATACATGATATCAGTCCCTAAAGAGTCTCTGTTATCTCAGTAAAAAATAAATAAGATGGACTAAGTTTGTAAAATCTCTATAATATTAATTGAGAAGTACAATTTTTTAAAAAGACAAAAAAATCATGTATTTACGGAAACTGCCACTGAGTTAATGTAGACATTCTGTTTGGATACAGGGATAGCAGAGTTTAGAAGTGTCTGAAAAAAAAAAAAAAAAAAACTAATTCGTCCGAGTTGACTCGGTAACTCGCGAGTAGCCCATCCGAATAGCATAAAACGCGAATAGCCCACCCAATTGAAAACGGATAAATGCGCGGATCCTCTCATTTAAAATAAACCGGAAAAACTTTGGAATCTTGGATCCCTCTTAATTATTATATTTCCGGTTCTATAGCTATCTCAAAAAAATCAGAGGAAATATTACATTACGGGTCTGGTTCTGAAATCGAGGAAGAAATACTTCCAATCGGTTGAGATATAACCCTAATTTCTCTAATTGCAGTAATTCGAAAGATTTTATAGGTAGAAATTGGTTAAGCCATCGTCCATGGTTGTTTTTCGATGATGGTCTCTTCTCTTTTCGTCTTCTTCTTCCATGGAATAACGTGTTTCACATGGTCCTTTCCTTTGTATGACCAAACACAAACAACAAAAAGCTTCCAGACGATTGAATTGGAACCTAGAAAGCTGTCCGTTTATGCTTTGTCGATCGCTGATGGAAGATCAGGGCTTAGTCTCCTCGATTTCGGTGACAATTGCCGGGAAGAAAAAAAACTCAAATTCTCTCGCTTTAATGCTCGCGCGAATTGATTCTCTGCTTCGGATCTGATAGCGATTTTTACAGATTTCCAGGTACTTTTTCTGGGCTCATGTGTTTCTTCGCGGGTAAAAACTTATTGCTTATTGCAATTCTTTAAGAAAATTTTAATTTAGTTGATTTATTTTCATTTGCGTGATTAACTTAATTCTCATTCTTACCAATTATGTCTAGCAACTTCAAGAAGATGTTCAATTATTTCAAATCAGTTTCCCACTTCTTGATGAGCTCATGTTCAGTGTTGTTTGTTTCTTGATTGATAAGCTGCTCTTTTTTCCAGAAACAGTTACCTTTTTGATTGTTCAATGCCTTCAGGACATAAATGGGCACGGCAGCTCCAGTTAGCAATCCGGTTTCAAACACAAACAAGAGAAATGTGGTCTCAAGTGTGTTTGATCATGCACTCTCTCGATTCCTTGGGCTCCCTTTGAAGCTACACGCCTGTTTTAAGGTCATAACTCTGATCTCACACAAGCTTTTAATCAATGCCTATGATGTTGTTATAATGTTATCTTTAGAGGAGATGAAAAAAGAAGCTTTCTTTGTCACAGTCCCAGCTGAAGAATCAGACAGCTGATAATAAGCAAGGGACTGGTTCTTCATGGTGGCAAGATAGAGAAAGCTCATCAAGCTCAATCCAAATCGACTTGGGAAACAGTTAGATAATTGGAGAGACAGCACTTCTTGGACAGAGCAGAATGCAGTTATTAAGGTAAGCAAAAATAGACTCAATCAACCACACAAAGTCGTCTTATCTAGGCCAATTAGAATCATCTTGTGATCTTTGGCAGGTGAGCATACCAAAAGGATCTCTTTGCAATTTCAAAGCCTCGGTGAACGTTGGTTTGCCTTCAGACGCAGTTTATAACAATATTGTTATTGATCCTGACAACAAAAGAGTCTTCAAGAATATCAAGGTATTTCTATATATATATATATATATATATATACCTTCTTCTCCATTAGAGTTAAAGCTTCTCCATCAAACGTGTTCATTCTTTCAATTCATTAAGCTTTTCTAAAGTTGTTTATTGCATTATAAAAGAAAGATAGAGGAGTTAATGTACTAAGTACTAACATTATTGTTCTTTTTTTTTCTTGAGCTTTATCTTCAATATTGTAAAATCCGAAAATAAGACCTGAGTCCCAAAATAAGATATTTAGAAGTTGAATCCTAAAAGTTTCATTGATAGCAAAGTAAGATTAATTTCCTTTGAGTTCTGTATAGGATCGCAAATAAGATTAACTAGCTACATCAAGCGAAGGTGCATGGTTCAGGAGAAGTTATAAACATGGCTGCTTCATTCTGAACATTTTGTTAAACTTTAAAATGGGAGTGATGTCCTCCCTTAATCGTGATTTTTTTTATCTCCTTCTCTTTTTCTAATTACTCTAAATTCGATTTGAATCTATGAATGACTTATATCATATGTTATTTTACTTATGGATTATTTAATAAGATGAATATCATTGATAACATTTCATGAGCTGATACATTCTAACGATAAAATTTTAGTGGTTAAGGTATTAGAATGTTGTTCACAAAACCGCAACGTCACACCGCGCAGACGCGCGGGTCCTCTACTAGTAAGCTAATAAACCATGTGTGCTTGCCTTTGTCGAGACAAATTCGTACATACTCATACGAAACTTTCAATGCAATGTCCAATTAATCGTTTGTAAAACATTTTCTGTTTTGAGTCTGAACTCTTTTAACAAAATTAACAAAACAAAATACAGAAATATGCTTAGTTTGATGAATAAGTATCTTTTTTTGGTTATAATGCTAGATGAATAAGTATCTTGGAAATTCGGATGTATTTGTTTCTTTCTTTGACAGGTTATATTGAAGCATTTAAAACGGAAAGCAATGGTTGAATGAATTATAATTACACATATAGAAGTTAGAATGATGAAGAGCAATGGTTGACTAAAGTTTCTCATGTGGAAGATTAAGACCAGGTCAGTTTGAAACAACAACACGTTTTTTAGTATTCAACTTAAACCCCTCTCGAGTCTCGACCTTCATTTTCTTTGATTGTCTCTTCTTAGATTCTCCTTTCAACTTTATTCAAACACCTTTCTCTCTTTTTTTCATCACACCCACCTCATAAATATCTCTGACTTAACGACATTTTTAATTGATGATTTGGTGATGACTGTGTGTATGATTGATAATCTTCCTACTAAAATGATAACATTTTGGTCGTTCATAAAATTCATAATAAAAAGGTGAAAAGAATAGCAGAAAGAGGCAGTATAAAAATATAACATTTTAAAAATCAGACCGTAGTAATAACTTTTAAACTAAAAATTAAAACAGTATAGCTATATGAAAAAAATACTCTTGTTTGGTAAACAAAATTTATTAAAATACAAATATATGATTTATAATTCATTCACCGGCGGAATATTAGCTGCCACGAAGTAATTGAGATCTCGGACCATGCTGATGCTGGTGGGAAATAGCAGGTTCATGTCTCGAAGGTCATTAATTTAGTGAAATATATATAATATAGAAAGATCTAGATGATCATGTTATTATTATTAAATATATTGTATTAACTATTTAGATATTTGTATATTTCTTACTTTAGAAAATCCTTTCACTATATATATTATTGTATCGTAAAGCTTATAATCCTGAGAGCAATATACAATTCTTTCCAAACACTAAAGTATTCTTCTCTCATCACATCTAATATGGTATCAGAGCAGGTTATGTTCAAGAGTTTCGATCAAACGATCAAACTCTCGTTTTCGTTTTTGTTTTAAGCCATAGAACTTCTTTTGTTTTATTGTTTAAACTATATGCTTCTAAAATTCAAGTTCATCATGAACCTCTAAATCTAAGCTTTTGTGCTTCTTATTCAAGTCTTCATAGACTCTGAATCATCTTTCTCATTAAAAGAAAAAAAAAAAAAATTTCTTGTTTTCTCCTCATTTCATCTCTTGCTAATTCTATATTCTTCTTTTCATTGTTTTTTTTTTTTGGTTTATTCGAAATTTTATTATTATTACTATTATTATTTTTATTACCAAAAAAAATAAAAAAATATTCTCCTCCGTTTTCCCTTTTAAAAAAAAAAAAAAAAAAATGTCACTAAATCTCCGTCAATGGTCTATCGAAGACCATGTCTCCATCTCTCACCACCATCACGTGTCACCACACACCTCATGTTCTTCACAACCGCTCACACCACTCTATCTCTCGTAACTCTCATTCTCCACTCTTCATGGTCGTCTCTGCCATCGTCTATGCCAAAGCCCACCCAACATGAAATCAAGTGATGCTTTGAACAGTCGATCCATTCTATTTGTCAATCTCAATCCGTTATTCCGCACATCTCCATAACCGCCTTTCGCTTGAGGGAGCGTATAGAAAGATCTAGATGATCATGTTATTATTATTAAATATATTGTATTAACTATTTAGATATTTGTATATCTTTTACTTTAGGAAATCCTTTCACTATATATATCATTGTATCGTAAAGCTTATAATCATGAGAACAACATACAATTCTTCCCAAACACTAAAGTATTCTTCTCTCATCACATCTAATATATAATATACGTAAATGTGAACCACTTATGAGTTAACTTATACCTAAAAGAAAATTGTGAACCACTGCATCGACAAAAAGATACGAGAAACTAATACAAACCAAACAAGGATATACATAAATAACTAGATTACGGGGTCCACGTCGACCATGTAGACGTATTATTCTTCGTCTCCGAACACGACTTGCAGTGAAAAACACTTAGCACCGCCACCTCATTTTTTTAAACAGAACAAAAGTTTGATTAGTTAGGTGAATATATCTCAAGATTCAACAATTAAACTGAACACAAGTTTAATTCATTAAACATGTGATCATACACATCTTTTCCGACTGTTCGAAACGGATTATCCAATCAGAAAACCAAAAACCGGACGGTTCAATTCCGGTTCGACAGATTCGGACAGAATTAGTATACCGGTTTGGTCCGGGTTTTGATTTAAAATAAATTACACAAATTTTGGTTCACTTCCGGTTCGGGTTCGAAAGCGCTTAAAACTTAAAACCCTATTATTTTCTCGCTCCGTCTTCTCCGACGGCTTGAGACCTTCTCCTCTGGTCGAGGACTCCAAATCGCCGGTTATTTTCTCTCCGACGGTTTGTTTCGTCGCTCTCCGTGATATTTAACAAGTATGTTTATCATGTCTTTACCTCATAAACCTAGGCCATGAGCTCTAGAGACCTTAATTAGTTGGGCATCATCATAAACGTTTTATATTGAAAATCGAATTTTGTTGTGATATTTTAGTAGTGTGGTAATTGGTCAGAAGAATGGCTAAGTCTTCGTAGTATGCTACTTAAGATCAAATTCTAGCTGAGCTTAAATACGTAATCTAAGGTCGTAGCTTAAAGGGGAAAAGGATGAATTTTGTACTTGTTAGGTGAACGAATTGTTGGCTGTTTATTAAATGTTATTGCTCTTTTGCGGTAAAACAGAGTGGCACAGTAGAGAAGATAGCTCGAGAAATGTCAGAAGCAGAAAAGAAATCGCCTTTTATACCAGAGGATTGGTCGGATGCAGCAAGTTCTGTTTCCTGCAGTTCCACCTCGTCGTTGCAACCGGTTGTAGCTTTAGTCTGCGGCCCTAAAAACAGTGGCAAGAGCACGTTTTCCCGCAATCTTGTCGAAGTTCTTCTCCAAAGGTCAATCCTTCTCTTTTCTTCTCTCTCTCTCTCTCTCTCTCTCTCTCTCTCTCTCTCTACTGACTGAGTCACTTCTATGAGTTCTTGAAATCGAGTCATGACCAGTATGCAAAAAAAAAAAAAAAGTCATTCGGAAACAGTTTCAGTTTTTATAGTTTCTCCATTGCGTTATGATGGTTGCTTTGTTTGACTGAGTTTGCTGAACGTTTGCGAGTTACAGATACAAGAGAGTTGCTTATTTGGACACCGATGTTGGCCAACCTGAATTTACACCACCTGGTTTTCTTTCTCTCACAGTTGTCGATAAATCAATTCTAGGTAACCTCATTCTGATGCTGGTTTTGACGATTCTTTCTGTTTTTGTAATGCATTTTCCTTCGCTTACATTATTGGTTTTACATATTTCCACTTTCTAGACTCGGATTGGACAGTTCCATGTGTAAAGACACCAGAGAGGTCAGTTTGATTTCGAGCAAAAATTTCATGGAATCCGTAGCACCGAGTCTTTTGATTTAAGATAATCAAAAGCCAACTGTCTTCTTTTCTCTCTTATTTTATGATGCAGATGTTTCTTCTATGGGGATGTCTCTTCAAAGAGGGATCCAAAGGCATATCTAAGATATATATATACCTTATTCGATTACTACCAGCTTTATTTCTGCAAGTCTAGCGAGAACAAAACTGAACTACCTCTTGTCATTAACACACCAGGATGGGTTAAAGGTATATGTTATATTAATTTGTGTCTGTGTTTAGTAGAAGATACTATAGTTTTTTTTTGCTTTCACTAACATTATGGTTTCTACTTTCTACCTTAAAGGTATTGGATATGATTTGTTGGTGGACGTATTGAGATATGTATCTCCCTCCCACGTTGTGAAAATCAACATCTCTGCTTACAGCAAGAACTTGCCAGCTGGGCTGTTCTGGCTAGACGATGGTAATGATGATGAGACAGCTCATTTGATAGAGATTCAGTCTGCTTATCAAGACAGTTTCAATCGATCGTAAGTCTTGAACAGAAGCTAGTTATCAAATAATTTTCATCGATATGATCACTTCATTTTCATGTTCGTAGTTAACAGGTTTCATGTATTCTCTTTGTACAGCGTTTTGATACAAAAGGATGCTCGTTTGTTGAGGGATATGCGTATATGCGCCTACTTCAGGCAATGTGTTAAAGGCAAAGAAGTAAACACGATCAAAGAGCTGACACAAGAACTCGCTTCCCATATTCCTTATGAAGTTCCAGTCTCGAGTTTGACTATCAATCATCTCCATTGTCAGGTAAAAAACAATTTAAAATGTCATATTTTTCTAATCTGTATGTTTTGATGACAATGATGGTTTTTTTGTTTCTCCTCTTCACTAGATCCCAAGTTCTGAAGTGTTTTATAGTTTAAACGCTTCCATTGTTGGCTTGGGAATTAGCTCCGACGTGTTTGAAGATTTGCCTTCATGTGTAGGCCTTGGTAAGTTGCTCTTATCCATTACAATGAGTGTGAAAAAGCTTATTGAATCTTGTCTTAATCCAAATTGGTTTTTGGGATGTGAATAGGGATCGTGAGGGGTATAGACACAGAAAGAGGGATCTTGTACGTGATCACTCCAGTTGCAGAGAATGTAGTTGAGAAAGTTGATCTTCTTTTGCAAGGCTCTATTCAGTTACCTACTTGTCTCTTGGAGGTGAAAGATTACAGATCTCCATATTTATCCCCCAATGTCTTAGCTTCAACCTAAATTTCTTCTTCCTTTTTTTTCTCATTTTTTCGGTTTACTATATGTATCAGTTTATATTATGAGAGAGTAACTTCTTCTACAATATAATTTCTCAACCTTTTTTTTTATTTGCACAAATAAAAAAAAATTGCTCTCATTTACACGACGAAAGAGCTTACGACATAGAGACTTTTTTATGAAGGCATAAAAGATGAAAAACTCGTTACTGTAACTGTTGTTACGGTTACACCTTGAAACCCAATCAACAATATACATAACCTACCGGTCAATCCTAAACCGGAAACCGGTTCTATGGTGTGTTTTAGCAGTGATCCATGGAAGCAGATCTTGTGATGGTTTTTAAGGTACCACCAAGTTCCAATGGAACCAAAGGTATAAGAGAATGCAAGACGTCTGTTATCAACGGTCTATAACTCGGTTCCGGCTGCACGCACAAAACCGCCACTGCTGCTACCTACACCATTTTTACACACATATCAACTCTTTTATTCTTTCTCAAAACCTCTGCTTTGCGAAATCAAATAAAATCTTGCAAACTAAATAACCTGGTAGAGATGTTTCAAGTCCATTGTGTCTTTAATCGCAGGATCTACGACGTTTGGTAACTTGGTTCTATCAGTGAGATAAGGCATTGCCTGACAAGAAGAAGAAGAAACCACAATTCAAGATTCCAAGTCTAGTCCAAGAGATTTAGAAGGAAACAATGGTATGAGACTATCTATAATGTAATGTAAAGTACCCAAGTGATGATGGATTGGCATTCACCGGGACCTAGTTTCTCGACAGGTTTCTTCCCGAGTAAAAGCTCTAATAACACTACTCCAAACGCATACACGTCGCTCTTTTCTGTCAATTGCCCTATTTCATCCATAAAACATACAATAATGAGTATGGTAATGAGGAAGATATGTTTATCATAAGAACAGCACCAGTTTTTATTGAAAATTAAGCATTGAGAGATTAATGAATGTTTCAGAAGTTACCGTCGAGTAGATACTCTGGTGCAACGTAGCCAACTGTCCCGGAAAGTTTCAGGTTCTTGTTTCTTGGACCATTAACAACAGCAAGACCAAAATCTGATATCTACATGCATTTCATAAAAAGCTTGAGCTTGAGATACATAAAAGAAAACAAAGGAAATGCTTTTGAAACATGGACAACTGGTTACCTTAGCATTGAAATTACAGTCCAACAATATGTTGGACGATTTCAAGTCTCTGTGGATGATCGCTGGATGGCAATGTTCATGCAAATATTCTAGTCCCCTGGATTGGAAATAAACACACACACACACAAAAAAAAAACATTACTTGTTTAGTCATATATATAGATTGTGAAAATGTTGTGTAAACACAAGAAAGCATTGCTGACCTCGCTATGTCAAGAGCAATCTTCATCCTCATAGGCCATGTGATTGTGATCCCCGAACCCCTAGAAGCTCCTGACAACAAGTACATGATCCAAAAAGTTTCAATTTTCTCATGCTCACGACTTCAGCAAAGAATATGTAAGTAAGTTTTAGTACCATGCAGGTGAGATTCCAGAGAGACATTTGGCATCAGCTCGTAGACGATGAATCTTGCAGTATCATTCGTGCTATAACCCAAGAGGGATATTACATTCGGGTGCTGGATCTTGCTCAATATCTCCACCTCACACTGAAAGAACAAAACAAACATGAGAAGAGTTTATAGCTACAAACATGAACGAGTTTCACAAAAAAATATAGATTTATCATATGCACCTTAAATTCCTTGGCTGCTTCTTCATTGGCACAGTCTAGCTTTTTAACCGCAGCTTGAACATTGTTCTCTAATGTAGCTAGATATACACATCCAAATCCACCTTGGCCCAAAATGTTACTCTCTTTGAAACCACCAGTTGCCTTTTCTATGATATTGTAATCAATCAACGACACGGTTATTGGCTTTGTACATCTCTTCTTGAATGTTCTTGAGCGACTAAACTGATTCAAGAACCGTGAGATTGTGATTCCACTACAGTCGCAGCCTTCAAAACCCAAATTGGCGCATTGAAGACAATACTCAAGACAGTGTATAGAGGTAAAAACAAAGATTCAGTGGGTTCAAGAATCAGTTTCTTAAGAGGAATTACCTGAGCTCTTGAGGTTTCTTCTCTTATGGAAAGCCCAATAGAGCAGAGAGCAAACTAAGATTATACCAACTAAGGAAAAAGCAGCTGCAAGTGAAATCACCAGCCTCATGTGGTTACTATGTTGTTTATGCAATTCCTTCTCTCCCTGTTGCAATCCTGATTAACCAACCAAAAAGAGAGATTAGTTATTCTTTTTTCATCGTTTCGGATTTTGCTTCTCCAAATGAGAATTTCATAAGACCTTCAGATTCAAGAAAATTCTTGGAACTTTGCAGACCAAGAAGAGAAATCGTGTGACAAGTTCGAAATTTGCGGCAAGCGTTACAATGGTGGACATGAAAAGGGAGAGTAGAGAGAAAATTTCTTGTGACCCAGAGGAGAAAATTCCTCCACAAAGCTAAGATCTTTTCGAAGAAAGTTTGATTTTTTTTTTTTTTTTTACTTTCTACCAAAAAGATACAAGTTTTAACGGAAAAGGTATCATAGTCATTAAATGCACAGGTGACGAACAGGAGCAAACCAGGATTTCTTTCTTTCTTCTAAATTTTCTTGAACTTTCAGACCGAATTAAAATGTGGAAGTGAATGACTAAACCCTAAAATTTGAGAAGAGATAATTTACCAGGAGATAAGTCGGGAGTGAAAGCAGAAGGTTGAGGAGAAAGAGATTCTTGTGAAGTGAGGAACACAACACATGTGGATTGAGGAAGAAGAACAGAAGCTTGTAGTAAAACAAGAACTGTTATAACAAATTGCCTCATTTCCCTCTTTTTACCTTGTTTTTTTGGGGAAAAAAAACTACTTTCAAAAACCCAACAAGAACTGGTAAGATCTAGACAGATTTCTTAGAAATGGTGTTTTGGAGAAGAGAGAAGAAAATTTGAGCAATTCAAGAAAGACGAGGAAAGAATGTGTTTGAGAGTTTGAGAGAGGATTTTAGAAATATTCACTTTCTTATTTAACCATCGTTGAAGCTCCTCTGTGCAGGAAAGTGTAAAAAGAAAGAGACAAGAGGATTCGGACGAAATTTAGGAGGTGGAGCAGTTACCAAAAGAATATCGGAAATTTCGTCCGGATAGGGAAAATTGTTTCTGGTATTAAGGCAAACAAGTAAATATATACATGCCATGCCTATATGGCTATATGTAGGTAAGTCAATATTGTGATGTAAATCTCGTGGCGTTGGTTCAAATTCAAACAGTTTTATAAAATTTATATCTTAATATACTTCATTTTTGGGTAAATAGATGTTACTAGATTTTTAGTAGATCTGTGGAAGATTTCTGTAAAACTTACGTAAACTAAAGTCTTTCCAAGCTCTCTCTCAATCAGAAATTAAAATTGAAAAGGTAGGCTTTTTGTTATAGGATCTAAAAAAACACTGAAAAAGCAAGCTTTTATGTGTTTCATTTACTCGCTTTCAACCATCCATGTGGACACCACTGAAGGTCGATCTGCGAAGTTAGACAAAAATATGTTTTTCAAAAGTTTCTCTATTTTTTTTAACACATCTCACCACAACATAAAACAAAGCAATTGTTGTTTGCTTGGATCACTAGGATTTTGTGTGTGCGTGTTAATTGTTAATTGTTATGACAAGAGAGAGATGGAGGGAATCAATTAGATAAGTGGTGAAGAAGACATATGACAAAAATAATGATTTTGAAATTCAAATTTATATCTCCACAAAAACGAACAAGACATTAAAAGGAACAAAGTCAATTCAAAGACGTGCTATATATTAATATATATAACATTCATAATTAGATAAAATAAATGTAAATCCCTTTTGAAAGAGAATCATGTCAGTGTAAAGTAAACAAACACTAGACAGACAGTTTTGCTTTCTCCTTTGGTACATGAAGTTTGTGTCTGTGGAAAGATTAGGTTATCAACCTCAACACGGTGGGTCAGTAGTTGTTGCCTGTTAACGCTTGAAAGAGAAACTCTCTGCATTTGCTATTGCATTGAGTCTGAAACAATCGAAGCCTTGGTGTCAGTTACAGTATCCATTTGGTGAAAATTGATTACGAGGATGGGGCCAAATCTCTTGTATGTTTCATGGACTTTAAAAAAATTTCCTCATGATTTTTGTAACTTTAAGAAATGACAGAATTGTTGTAGTTGCTCGATACTATGCATACAACATAGAGAATTTGCATTTTTTCCCCATGATTATTTTTCTATAACAAGTGACTTTTCAACTTTTCTTCCACGAGCTCGATGCATCGATATAGAACCGATTCAAGTGGGACAAGAAGGCATCCAGTGTCGAGTGAGGATTCCTGGTCTGCATCCTCCTTGAGTTTCTCGGCAATGCTGCAGCTCACAACATTCCGAAGAGGCAAAAGCCACTCCTTATAGGCCTTCTCTAGATTCTTCTTTGACAAGACCTCACTGCCTCCTCTGCTTCTCTCTTTGCCTGCTTCATTCTCTATAATTTTGTCTAGTTAGAAGACAACAACAAGAACAAGAGAGATGAGATGTCTTCAGATTTGCATTATTTAGACACACACACACACTAAATACTAATTCGTAATATTCTAAAGAATTGGTTTCCTCCATTAACTTTGAATGAAATGATATAAAGCAAAGTACAATTCAACTTGAAAAACTTTTTGAGTAAAGACTTTTTTACCTGTCGATTTAAATAACAATGCAAACCTGTAGAGGTTAAGTGCTGCTATGACCTGCACAAACATCCCACAAGACTACTCTCATTTACTCATATTATTGCATTGCCTGCCTATAGGGCTTATATGATGCACACAAGAGAGAAGCGAAATGATTCTTTTTAAAGAAATTTGATATAGGAATGAACAAATCACCGCATCACTCTGGTCCGGAAGGAGTGGAGGACCACCCTGTGGAGGCTTTAAGACCAACTCCACCAGCTCAAAAACATGCGTTTCAGCAGTCGCACGATCTGTAGCTTGCAAGGGGCTTTTGGTCATGCTGTCTTTAACTAGACCCAGAAGGATCGCTGTCTGGTTGATTTAGCAAAACAATATCAACTGAAAATGAGATCTCTTTTACTTTTGAAAAACAGTAGTAGCACAGCAAGACTACTATAGACACACTAAGCTATGCGGTTTATGAATGGTCAACGCATGCAAAGGTGTATCTTCGGAATCATCATCTCTGTGCCTTACTACTCATAAAGCTCAAGTGGGTACGAAAATACTAACCATTGAGGGAGACTGGGAATTTGTGACAAGGGCTCTTAAAACGTCAAACCTCTGAAGAGCTGGGATATCGTAAGTAATCTAATCAAACAGCACCAATGAAAAGATTGTTAGACGAAATATATAGCTATCTCTCTTTGAACTTTAAACAAAGCCGAAATTTTGCAAATGTGAAACTGTTTTCCACAAATTGATTAAGTTACGATTTATTTACCCTCTTCAGTGCCTCAAATGCTTTGATTCTCAGATCTGCTTCTGGGGCATACATCATCACCAATGTAACAGCCTGGAAAAAAAGAAACGAGACACTTAGAATGCTGGTAAACCTGAACGATGTCAAAGACTAAGGAGAATAATATTATGCCTGTAAAGCAGCGTAGATGCTAGGTGTGTAGTCCGAACAATCTATTTGCTCGTCTTTGCATTGCGATGGAGTAACTCCTTTGTTTATGTCAAGCAAAAACTCGACAGTCTGTCTTTTGAATTCCCAGATCAGATCTCCAGACGAGAGTATATATTTCAGCATCCCATAAGCTTGCCACCTTTTCACTGGATTGCGTTGAAGCTCATCTACATCATTTCTAAAAGCTGCATTTGCAACATCTGCAACCTCAGGTGAGATCTTAGCCCAGATGAATAAAAGCGATGCACCCAAATTGATGTCAGGGAAAGAGCTGCGGAAATCATCATCATCATCATCTGCTCATATTACAAACGTGAGACGAATTAGCTTGTGATACGTGAAAGGATGCAGGTTAAGGAAGTAGTGATTATTTGAGTATTGGGATTAACCTCCAGCGACCGTGCTCATCAATCTTTCAGTGTCGTTCCCCGTGATTAAACCAAGATGTGTTAAACCACAGTATGTCAAGAAAGGTGCTAACTGCACCACCAGAGGAACAAAAGAGGCCACTTTGTCCTTGATGCGAACTGAAAAGATAGCCTGCAAAATCAGACCAGACCAATTCTAAGGAATACGCTCATAAAAGAAGAGAGTCAGCAAAATTCCAGGATATAGAAAGCTGGAAGTAAGTACAAACCGTTATCTGTATCACATAGAGACCAAGCAAACAACGAACTTTTGTGTCTTCTTCGTTCTTCTGTAAAACAAAGAAAAGAGATCAAAACAGGCAAGTGGAATATTCATATCTGAGAATGAGCACTTTGGGTAGTGATTTTAGGAAATCCCAATGGCCAAATTTTCACACTTACAGACCAGTTTTAAAGAAACATCTCTAATTGACACAGCAATGCCTAGAGCCTTATCAAATACATCTTCGACTTGCACGTCTGGTTCCAGTGACATGTCCTTCAAAACGTTCAGGACAATTGGCACTGCCACTTTGAATTGCTCGTAGTGACGCCTTTGAACCGAAATAAATACTGAAACCAGGAATTTTGAATAAGTTAGGAGTTCAACTAAAAAACATCTCAAAAACTTCACACTTTTGTACAGGGAAGGATTTATGAGGCATCCAATGTGTAATAGTTACGCAAGAAGAAAGAACATTACTGAAATTGCAGGTGCCAAAGTAAAAATTCACTTTTGAAGACTATAATATATCTTGAAAACTAAAATATTCAGTTGATACCTTTAGAGAGCCCATGTAATAAAGGAGTCGAACAACTGGAGGGTAAAAGAGAGCACCGTGCAGCATCGAGTGCCTGGTCATTCAGATTAACAAGGTCATCACATTGACAAGATACTCAACTATTACAAGAACTTTGTTATCTTCTATTCCAAATACCAAGTACGATAAAAGCAGTTTATTTACTGCCTTAACTAGCGTCTGATCAGAATCCAATTCCAGATCTAATACCTCGCAAAGCATTGAGAGCATGTCTCGTGGATTGCATGCTACCACAAACCGATCAACGATTTCCTCAACTAACTCTAGGCATCTGCTTGATAGGTCTGCAAACTTGGGAATTACTTTTGGCAATTCAAACGACAGTGCATCTATCACATCCTGTAACACAATGAGTTGGGGAAAATCCATAAGTTTAATCAATTTTTTTCTAAAGGAATGATTTTTGGTGATTTAAGAACTGAAAAAAAGTACCTGATCCAGTTGAGGTGTCGATAACAAATTCAAAATTTCAGCTAGAACTTGAACAATATCATCATTCTCCAGTTCATCGCTGGCCTTTGAAGCTACGTTCTCGAACAATGAATTTAGACAGACGACAAGTTCTTTCACCAAGCTCTGCAAGTCTTGAGATCCTCCAACTTCAACTGACTGAAAACACACAAAATCAAACGACAATACTTAAAATTCGATCCTGTGTCCGATTAGCGGAAAGCTGAATTTTTTTCAATACTAATCCAAAATCCGAGGCTGGAAAAGGATTTCATAGACCTCGAAGCAATTAGAAAAATTTCCCAGAAACCAAGTACACAACCCCGAAAAGAGGAGAAGAAGTTGAGAAGCTTACACTGAAGCACAAAGCTAAAAGCTCTCGTACACGACGTGAAGGGGAAGCAGAAGCAGAAGCAGAAGCGGAAGCAATCTCCTCAGAATCGGAGCTCCGGACAGTCGGCGACGTCATAATTGGATCAAAGCTGCTTGAGCTATCTCGAAGCAGCTTCAAGTTTAAGAAATTTCGAAACTTTTTCAAATCGCGATTTTGCCCAGGTTGTTTGTTTAGATGAATAGCCTGACCCCACATAATCGTATCATTAATTTTAAAAACACGATAAAACTAGTTTCCAAACATACCACGTTCTCTCACCTTTCTCGTTCTCAGTCTCCCCCCAGATCCGGTGCACTCACCCTCACCCGAAAGATCTTCCTTGGCTCAATCTCTCCTCTGATCCCGCCATGGAACCTGACGTCAGCATCGAGACCTTGTCGATCATCCGGATCGCCGTCCTCCCGATCGGCACTATCCCGCCGGCGCTTCTCCGGGATTACCACTCGATGCTGCTACGTCACCATACGATCGCGCTCTCTGCTATCAGCTCCTTCTACACCGAGCACCAGAAATCTCCGTTCACGAATCAGCCGTGGGACTCTGGCTCTCTCCGGTTCAAATTCGTGCTTGGTGGTTCTCCGCCGAGTCCTTGGGAGGATTTTCAGTCTAACCGGAAGATGCTCGCCGTGATCGGCCTTTGTCACTGTCCTTCGTCCCCTGATCTCATTTCCGTCAGCGAAAGTTTCAGTGTCGCGTGTAAGAGCTATTCTTCGGCTCTTGTCCGGCGCTGCTTCGCGTTCTGCCCCGGCGATTCGCAAGTGAGTATATCATTTTCCGCTTCATTTTGGAATTTCGATGCTACGAATCTGCTAGTACATCTTAGCTCAATGCGACTGGAGCTAGCTAGCTTGTTTTCTGTTTTTATCCAATGTGAACTTGATGAACTCTAGTTGATAGTGATGGTTATGTATTTCCTGCGAATTTCTGAATCGGTTGGTTTATGTTCTTGATACGGTGATAAGTTTCTTATTTTGTACAAGTAATTTATCTACTGGCTTTCGGATATGTTGGATCGACGATTCGATGATCAATTTACAATACTGTCTTTTGCAGCTTGAAGATGGAGACAAAAAGGGTGAAAATTTGATTCTGTTTCCTCCGTCTGACAAGCAAACTCAGGAGTTTCATTTACAAACAATGATGCAAGACATTGCAGCTTCGCTGTTAATGGAATTTGAGAAGTGGGTTCTACAGGCAGAATCTGCAGGCACAATTTTGAAGACGCCTTTGGATTCCCAAGCTAGTCTCAACTCAGAGGAGGTTTATGTCTAGGTGTCCTATATTTTAGTCAACGCTTCATTTCTTCCTGTGGAAGCTTATAACTTATTACCATATTCTTCGAGGCTCATTAGTTTTAGTGTACTGTAGGTTATCAAGGCCAAAAAGCGTAGGCTGGGACGTGCACAGAAAACTATAGGAGACTATTCCTTGCTGGCTGGTTCACCTGTTGATGCCAATGCTCACTATTCTACTGCTCTAGAACTGGCCAGATTGACAGGAGATTACTTCTGGTATGGGGGTGCCTTGGAAGGCAGTGTTTGTGCCTTGCTGGTAAGGCTTTATGTAAAGAAAACTCTAACTGCGTCATTTTTACATTTTTTGATAGTATTATAGCTAAAAAAAACCTGGTTAGTGAATGTGTTGTTTATCTGAAATGCACTGGATATGAAATTGCTCTCCTCTGTCTCTCTTTATTATGGTTTACAATCATCTTAGTTTTCTATTTTCTTAAAATGTAGGTAGATCGGATGGGTCAACGGGATAATGCTTTAGAAGATGAAGTTAAATATCGATACACTAATGTTATCTTACACTACAGAAAGTCATTTATTCAAGAAATTTCTCAGAGGTAATTCAACGCATTACCTGTTTGGCGATCTTCTTCAGTAAATTTATTACTGCAAAAATAGCAATCAATTCTTTTGTTTACAGAGTTTCGCCCCTAAGCTTTGAACTCGAAGCTACCCTTAAACTTGCCAGATTCCTTTGCAGGTATCACTGTATGCTCTCTATTTCTATAAATTGACTTGGATGTTTTCCGTTTTTGCCCTTCAGTATGTTGCTTATGTTTAAGGTTGCTATGATTTTTTTCGGTTTTTCCTTGGTTTTATCTGATCGTAATCTTTCTTACAATGCCTATGGGTTGTACAGGAGAGAACTGGCTAAGGAAGTAGTAGAGCTGTTAACAAATGCTGCTGACGGTGCAAAGTCTTTAATTGATGCCAGTGATAGGCTCATATTATATGTTGAAGTAGCTCGTTTATTTGGAGCACTTGGT
Organism: Noccaea bulbosa; assembly: GCA_900406535.1. Taxonomy (NCBI): domain Eukaryota; kingdom Viridiplantae; phylum Streptophyta; class Magnoliopsida; order Brassicales; family Brassicaceae; genus Noccaea; species Noccaea bulbosa. The sequence continues at coordinate 20,449 of OVBJ01000080.1, forward strand.
TATCAACGGAAAGCAGCCTTCTTCTGTAGGCAGGTCGCCCAATTGTATTTGCAGCAAGACAATCGATTAGCGGCTATCAGTGCCATGCAAGTTCTCTCCATGACAACTGATGCATATAGAATCCAAAGTAGAGCATCCATGTCGAACGTTTCTGTTAACAATGTGAGTTTGACAGCATAAGAATTAAAAGTTTCTCTTGTGATCGATTGAGCGTTCCTCATAAACATGGTTTGCCATAGGATTTTTTTGGGTATCATCACCGTTCATGATCTTGGTGTTTCTCCACGTAATATACTTTGCTATATATTGATTACTATATTTTCTCTTGTGTTTGTTGGTAAAGGAAACTGGATTGCGTCAACCTGATGCTGGGAAAATGCATCATCATTCCATTGTCTCCCTGTTTGAGTCTCAGTGGAGCACTTTGCAGATGGTTGTGCTGAGGGAGATACTCCTCTCTGCTGTTCGCGCTGGAGATCCCCTTGCTGCATGGAGTGCTGCAGCTAGGCTTCTGAGGTGGCATTATCCTCTAATTACACCTTCAGGTCAAAATGGACTTGCTAATTCCCTTGCAAATTCAGCGGATAGATTGCCTTCGGGAACACGCTGTGCTGACCCTGCCTTGCCATTTGTAAGGTATGTTTATCAGCAGTCAACCTTTTTGCTTACGGTGGATTCATTTACCATTATGATACAACCTTACTTGATCATGTCAAACTTCCTCACACTCCAAGTAAAGCGACAAGATCAAACCACCAATCACTTCTCATCCATTTAGTGGCTTCATATATTCGCAATGTGTATTTGTATTTCAAAATCTTGTCCATATTTGCTTGGTAGCTGACTCTTCCAAAAAATAATTATGGTTTGTTTAAACTTTTTTATATTCCAGGCTATTCTCTTTCCCACTCCATTCCTCCCAAGTGGACATCGTAAAACGCAATCCAGCAAGAGAGGATTGGTGGACAGGATCTGCTCCTTCTGGGCCATTTATCTATACTCCTTTCAGCAAAGGAGATGCCAACGAAAGTAGCAAGCATGAACTGATTTGGGTGGTTGGTGAACCAGTTCAGGTCTTAGTGGAGTTAGCAAATCCATGTTGCTTCGATTTAAGGGTTGATAGTATTTATCTCTCAGCTCACTCAAAAAACTTCGATGCGTTTCCTGTCAGTGTGGACATTCCCCCTAACTCCGCAAAGGTGATCACGTTATCTGGCATACCAACAGCTGTAGGACCAGTGACAATTCCGGGCTGCACAGTTCACTGCTTTGGTGTAATCACTGAACATGTTTTCAGGGATGTTGACAATCTGCTTCTTGGAGCAGCACAAGGACTCGTATTTTCTGACCCTTTCAGATCCTGTGGATCTGCAAAGCTACGGCATGTATTTGTTCCTAACATTTCAGTTGTTCCGCCATTGCCCCTCCTTGTGGCTAATGTTGTCGGTGGTGATGGTGCGATTATTCTGTATGAAGGTGAAATTCGTGAGGTGTGTATAAATTTTGCAAATGCTGGCACAGTTCCAATAGAACAGGCACATGTCTCGCTCTCTGGAAAGAATCAGGATGCTGTTATCTCTATAGCGGATGAAGCTTTACAGTCTGCTCTTCCCTTGAAACCCGGGGCACAAGTGACTCTGCCTGTGACTTTAAAAGCTTGGCATGTAGGACCAACAGATTCGGACAATGCTATTGGCAGTGGCAGGAACGCTGCGGGTAACGCAGGAAGACCAAAAGACGGAACCAGCCCTTCATTGCTTATTCACTATGCAGGTACTGCTTTCTTCATTGACGAGAGTTTGTGAAGTATCTGACTTTTGCAGTGCGTCATATTGCCTCACGGTGACTAATTTCAAAAAGCATTTTTGTACTCATATTCTTTGCAGGGCCGTTGTCTAACAATGTGGATCCCCAGGAAAAAGAATCTGTCGTGCCACCGGGCAGACGCCTTGTTGTCCCGTTACAAATCTGTGTTTTGCAAGGCTTGTCTTTTGTGAAAGCTCGTTTGCTTTCCATGGAAATCCCTGCACATGTGAGTGACAACAACCTTCGGGATGAAGACACTGAAACAGAGAGCAGCACAGACAGACTTGTCAAGCTAAATCCCTTTAGGGGAAGCTGGGGGTTACGGTTTCTTGAACTCGAGTTATCTAACCCAACAGACGTTGTTTTTGAAATCAGCGTCTTCGTCCAGCTGGAAAATCCCGCCAAGGAAGGTGATTCTTCCCCAGGCCAAGATTCTCCAGAGTATGAGTACCCAAAGACAAGAATCGACAGAGACTATTCTGCTAGGGTACTAATTCCATTGGAGCATTTCAAGCTGCCGGTTCTCGACGGTTCGTTCTTCACAAAGGACCCTCAGCCTGGTGGTAGCCCTTCAAGTAGTAGACATCCGAGCTTCTCAGAGAAGAACACGAAAGCTGAGATAAATGCATTGATCAAGAATCTCATTTCAAAGATAAAAGTCAGGTGGCAATCGGGAAGGAACAGCTCCGGAGAACTGGACATAAAAGATGCAATTCAGACGGCCCTCCAGACGACCGTGATGGATGTTTTGCTCCCAGATCCGCTAACGTTTGGTTTCAGACTGATCAGAAACGGTTCGGAGACAGATTCTGAGACGAAGGCCGAGTCTCCATTGTCAAAGGGATCAGTTCTGTCACATGAAGTCACTCCAATGGAGGTTCTGGTGCGCAATAACACAAGCGAAGCAATCAAGTTGAATCTAAGTGTTACTTGCAGAGACGTAGCTGGGCAGAACTGCGCTGAAGGAGCTGATGCCACTGTCCTCTGGGCTGGTAATTTTCTATCTACTCTTTTTCTTTGGTTTTGCAGCAAAAGACATGAAATTTGGATATCATCGTTTTGTCAAAGTTTTGAAGTTTGCGTATAAGGAGGTGGCTTATACATGTTCTTTTTGGCAGGTGCACTTAGTGGGATTTCAGTGGAAGTAGCGCCGCTGCAAGAAGCAAGACACAGTTTCTCACTCTACTTCCTTGTTCCTGGAGAGTACACGATGGTAGCAGCGGCTGTAATTGAAGATGCTAACAATGTGCTCAGAGCACGAGCACGAACCGCATCTCCGAACGAGCCCATCTTTTGTCGCGGACCGCCTTTTCATGTCCGTGTCGCTGGAGGGGCCTTGTGATCCGTTTCTCCCAACCGATCAGGGTTTGGGCATTTTGTTTTGTTTGTTTATTTCACGACAATCAATTTTAAGTACTGGTTTTGAGTAATGGGTCTAATATATATATATATATATATGTGTGCTTGTGTGTTTGTGTTTTACCTTAGAGGAGTATTTGACGATCATCATGCCATATGTATGCTTTTTGGAATCTTACGGCCTCAGTTCCGAGACCGCTCTTCTCAAAGTAATTGTTTGTACTTTGTATTCCTGCTCAGTGATTAACAATAATGCACTCTTAAGATTAATTCCTGAGCCAAACTCCGTAAATTTCATTAACATAGTAAAAAGGTCGATATCTTACTTAGTTGATAAACTAATTCGAGGAGAGGAGAAACTTATGTATTATATACTTATTATTTTTTTCTTACAAAATATTAATTTGTCTTCATCTTTAACCTGACACAGTTTAGAGTAAGAATGGGATAATGTAAACAATAACTAATAAAAAGTTAGTGCAGTAAAAAAAAAAGAAACTAAGGAAAAGTTAGTTTAATATAAGAGAAATTGGCATACATAACCATAAAAAAAATCAATAATTTGGTAAGTAACCATGAAAAAAAAAAGAATCATGGATCACTTTTGCCCAAAAACTCTTCACCATTTTATTTTTCTCCTTTATTGTTTTCTTTACATGAAAGCTATTTTCGTCCACCTCTCTTAATCACTTTGTCACTTGCTTTAATTATAATTTTAAATGGCTATAAACTTAATTTGAAACTCCAATACGGCTACCAGCCAAATTGACCCTTAAGATAATTTAGAAAACGTTACGATTGCTGAAACTATTTAACATACACGAAAAAGAAAACTCGTGCGCATCTACATATTTGTTCAACAATGATATAACGTTTTAAATTTATTGGCACTAAGATTTCTCCTAAATTGTATCCTTCCAAATAATTGTAGTCAACTAGCTAATTTATTACATATATAATTGCAATTATTGTTGGTCTTCCCTCCCGTCGTCAGTTACAAACTTACAAAAATTTCAATTGAACAATTCGCCTATGAGATTAGCTTACTAATTATTCCCGCCAGTTCTCTACTCCTCATTTACTACAGTTTGGTTTTATTGTCGAAAAGAGACGAAGCTCAGAGTTTACAATCTTTTTACAACTTTAGCAACACTCCGATCATCCAATAGCTAGATTTCGATTGTTTGAAACACATATCTTTGTCAAACGCAATTGGGAGGTTCTCTCTGTTTGCATTTGACATTTACATCTGTGATTAACAAAAGACATCATTTTTAACAATACCAAAGGTTAGAAGTTCTTTAGAAAAATATACACGTAAACAATAAACGAATTTACAAGGTTTATTTGTTACATAAACTGATAAAAGTTTCTATAAACTAAAACACATCGATACTTAGAAGGTTTATTTTTTACTAAAAATAAGGGTTATATATATAATTTTACCAAAAAGTCGTAATTAGTGTGAATTTATATAGCTTTTCATTAAATTCTCATATTCCTTATAACCAGCTCAATTCTCTCCCTCCTTTGTGTTTCTTGGCTTTCCTCTCCATTCTACACTAAAATTTATTTCTTGTTCTTCTTCTTCCATGGAAAACCGGAGAATGCAAGAAAAGAACCTCGTCCACGGAGCTGCACCGCCGTTGACTGCCGTAGAAAGATTCTTGTATGGCCAAAAGAACGATGGCTTTTGTTTCAAGAAACAAGAGCATTCTATAGGCGGACCGATGTTGGAAACGATGGGAGAAACTGAGATTAGAAACGTCAAAGAGAACATGATGTTTGGTCCCAGGAAGGACAAACACTTGACCAGTGATGGTGGAAACCGAAACGTTACTGGAGAAATGATCATGAATGGCAAAACTAGAGATTATCAAAAGAGTGCTACTTGCAAGGAAACAACAAAGAAGCAACCACACAAGTATCTCATCAAAGGGCAATGGACAGCCGAAGAAGACAGGTATACAAATGTATATATGTAGTTTTTTCATGCTTTTATATATGCGAATTTATATACCTATCTAGTTCAGTGTTTGCATATACATATGTATAGGAAGTTGATAAAGTTGGTGACGCAACATGGAGAGAGGAAATGGGCAATAATCTCGGAGAAGCTTGAGGGAAGAGCAGGCAAGCAATGTCGCGAGAGATGGCATAATCATCTCCGTCCTGATATTAAGGTTTCAACTTTTCATATATATATAGATCAGTGTTCTAATGTGTATGAGGAATCTTGGATATATCTAAATACTTGTTTTTTTTTTTTTGGTAAAGCATATCTAAATATTTGTTTCTTTTGATTTTTTTAGAAAATTAGCTGGAGCGAAAAAGAAGAAAGGGTTCTTGTGGAAGCACACACCAGGATCGGGAATAAGTGGGCAGAGATCGCTAAACTCATACAAGGACGAACAGAAAATTCTATCAAGAACCATTGGAATGCGACCAAAAGACGCCAAAACTCAAAACGCAAACACAAGGTTTCGAAAAAGGCAGATAGTAACAGCGATACCGATGATCTCTCTCCATCCGCTAAAAGGCCATGCGTTCTCCAAGACTATATTAGAAGCATCGAGTGCAATGAAAAGAACAATGGCGAGAAGATCATCACTACTGGTGGTAGTAATGTTGTTGCTACTTCGAATCTAGATTCCGACGGAGGCTCTACATTGTCGCTCATGGATGATCCTTATGACGAAGAGCTTGTTTTCCTGAAAAATATATTTGTAAGCCATCCGATTTCTCTCGAGAACATGGATTTGAGCGAAAGTCTTGAGATAAACTCGTCTTCTTCATCTGCGCTCATTTTCGAGAACCCTAAACCTAACTTGAACAGCAGTATTGTTGGAACTCATCATGGAACAATGGTCACAGATCCTGCGAATACCCCCCACCTCGCGTCTGATATCTACTTATCTGATTTGCTGAACGGTACGTCGTCGTCTTCATCTTCTTTTATGTCTTCCAACAGCATAGAGCATTGCGGCGAAAACGAGTTGTTTGCGCCCCAAGGTAACTCTGCTAGCGAAAGAAGAGATATGGATCTGATGGAGATGCTCTCTGGTTCTACTCGAGTTAGCAACATTTGGTTCCCATTGTTCTAGCTAATCTATGATCATGTTTGATATGAGATCATCATTTGTCATTTTCGATTTTTGATCATTCCTTTTTCTTAGTACTCTTTTCTTTCTTACAGCTTATATATATGTCATGACTCGTATACGAGCTTTTTTCATATCAAAATAAGGGTTTATGTGCTACGATTTGTAGTCGACTTCTTTCTTCTACTTATAGTTTACTATATTTTTAAAAATGTACCATATGGTTATCGATTTTTTTTTTTTTTTTTTATGATTTAAGGTGAGATTGATTCTGACGTTTGCAAAATGTATGAGGCAAAACGTTGTCTTCATTCAATGTCTTTATTTATTTTTTTGCCAAAGGACGTTGTCTTCATTCTTCAATGTCGACCACTACATATACTTAAAATTCTGGCATCTGAACGTTACTAAAAACTCGAGAACAGTTATTATTTTGCCAAAAATCAAATACTCATTGTCTTAAATTCCCTTTGGCGAAAAAAGAAAGTCAATTAGTAAGAAGTTTACTTTACCTTATTACCCTTCAGGTAAGAAGTAGTATAACGGAAGGTTAGAAACGCAGCGTTTCAGCTAAAGCGGCTGTGCCGGCACCACACGTGTCTTGAACAGAGCCGTTGATAACTCGACGACGATCTGTTCTACTCACGTTCGGGTTGTTCAAGGATAATTTTTGGGGAACTAGCCGTGGCAAAGAGGGCCGTCCAAAGGCTTTATATGGGCCATAAAAAGCCTATCAACGATATATGGTAAATTAATTTTGTATTTCAAAATTAGTAATTAATTGAAATTCACTCGCATAATCAATTAATCATAATTATACAAATCGGGTGCATTCTCAATTAATTGGGTGTCAAATTGAGTAAAATTGTGACTTAGGACTAAAAGTTCATTAGTCTTAGTTAATAATATAGCTCCACTATTATATCGTGAAAACAAACAAAACATTTGAGCTTGCCAAGTAACAAAACATCCTGAGAAGCAAGGTTGTAATCCAAACAATACCGTTGAGTCACATAGGATTCCGAGTGAAATGAAACCAGAAAGTGAAAAAAAAAAAGAGATAACTAGATGCTATTTCAGATTGGCCTCAGATTCCCAAATAGATGTCAAATGAATAACTAAAAGTAAGCACACAATGTGGAGAGATATAGACAAGACAGAAGCATTGAAGATGAACGCAGAAGAGTGGAGAAGTGGTCCATTACATAATTTAATTTCATTTTGAAAATGCTTCTTCTTTTCTGTTGTCTGTGGTCCAATTCTTGAAGTGAACAAAGCCTAACTTTGGGGTTTAATAACAGAAGGAGACAAATACGCCTCTTTTATGTTAGCATGCAATTATGAAAAGATAACATGTTCTAACATTTCATTATGATAATTTGTACTAAAAATCGTATTTTCCTTAAATCATGTATACAAACATCACACCTATACTATAAGCAAATAAAAAAACATACACGACAAGTCTTCCAAAGTATATAAAACAACGTTTTAAAATAAACTTTCCATGCAATAATGATGGAATGTTTATTTCCATCAATCTCTAAGATCACCACATACATGATACATCCCTGTATAAGAACCGTTAATTATGTTTTTTGAGTAAGAAAAAGAACCAAAGAATTGTGGATAATCCCAAACTTTCTCTCTCACTCACTCACGTTTCCCTTACTTTGTCTACTTTGAAACGTTTCTATCTTCTTCCTTTTTTATTTGGGTTGAATCGTTTCTAACTTTTTAGTCCTTTCTCTATTATGTGACATTATCATTTTTATATATTTTTAAATCATGGAGGGTTTGGGCCTACGAATAATGCGTTAATACGTAAAAAGTAAGTCACTGGAGCAACAACTTTGGCAGTGTCCAAATAAATTGAAAGATGAAGAAGAGAAAACATCCTTTACGTTCCATCATTTTCATCCACAAACCTGACATAGAGCTTCCTATGTTCTTTCTCATCTACTCTTTCTTTTATATATATATATATATACTAATAAAATAAAGTATACTGTATGTGCTTTTGTAACTTGTAACGTTTTGATGTTAACGGTGTCTATATTGTTAGCTTTCTTGAACTTGTTATGGTTAATTGAGGAAATCGGAACCGCAATATTTTGAGTGATCTAGATAACGCTATTAACCCAAAATTCACTTTGTAACAAAAAAAGCACTGACATAGTTGTTGAAAAAGCACATATTAGATCACCGAAAAAGCACTTTGTAACCAGCAATCAGATACAATCTCTAAGATCACCACATACACCCCTGTATAATCTCTATGATTATGTCTATATATATTCTAAATTCTACATATATAGAAGCTCCTTATCATATATTCTTTAGCTGGTTGGCAATTACGCGCGCGGTTTAGTTAAATTTCAAAACCCGTAGAAAATTAAAACCATTATTTATCTTCGATAATTTTTTTTTTTTATATAATTTACTGTTCCATAGATAGATTTATATAAAAACCTTTTTTGTTATTGCAAATCCAGAGTCTCTAGTGAAAATATTAAAAGAAAACAAACAAGACAAGAAAAGCTGTAAACTAGACAAGTGGCTTGCGTTAACAAGTAACAACCCCAATTGTCATTAACTAAATTAGTTACTAGTATTAATTAATGATTTTGTTTCTGTCGCTAACATGGACAACACAAGTTGCTGATTAAGATTCTACTCTTATATTGGTGCGAAACATTAAATAAAAGTAGGTCCAAATCCAACTTCAAACAAATTCTTAGGATTGTTTGTAAATGTGAATAATTAATAATCGGTACATATGGTGGTCGTTCAACCAGTCATCTCCAGGTGCAAAACTTCAATGCATGCCACCAAAATCCCTAAAAAATAATTATCTACAATGTTGTTGCCTGTAGCCTTGTATTTTTTTTTTTTTTTTTTTTTTTTTTTTTTTTTTTTGGGGGGGNCCGAGGTCAACCGACTAATCCCTATCCCATGAGGTCCACGACAATCTATGTATTCTTGCGATTTAACGCTAACCCGGGTGGTCTGTAGCTTTATAGCTTGTTCAAACCGATTGTAATTGTTGTAAATTTAAGACACCCCACACTCTAATGGTAAAATTATTAAAATCATACAACACATAAGGCGATGATAAATTTAAACTTTACTTTTAAAAATGATAAGTTAGATGTTTGGTTGGTTATGTATTTCATTAACCATAAGATAAGAGACTGAGACAATCAAACATTTTCTTTCTTTTTTAAAAAGAAAACCAATATTATTTGAGTAATTAGTAGAGCCGTGGGACGTACGTAGACACTTCGTCGTTTCTGGTTCAAAATGTGTGGGACAAGAGTGGTTGTGATATGGACGACTGTGATCGTTAATGTGACTCCCTTTGTCCAATCGAGAGTTAGTTGATTCCACACGAAACGTAGACCTTACCACACCGGATGTTTGCTCGACACATGTCATTACTCGTTAGTCTACTCTTGATACTCACTCACCTCACTGTTTTGATATTTGGAGTGTTGTGGTTTAGTCTCGTTCATCGGCTTTCGCGTGTATCGCACGGAAGTTGAAACGTTACAAAAGTATATTTCAACAAAACCTCTCATCATTGATTACTTTTTCTATTTTCATACTAATGCCGCTGTTATGTTAACAGTTTTGTTTTCACTGAAATTATATTAATTATGTTGATTCAGAAAAAAATCATAATAACATATATAGAAGAAAAATTCTTTATCAAAAAAAGAATAGAAGAAAAATGACAAGTATATCACAAAAGATAATAAAGATCTTCTCCTGAACATACAACTCGATGAAGATGAGATTCACAGCTTTGTATCAAAAAGAATTGAAAGATTACCAAAAAAATAATCTCATAGAACATTTTCTGATGATGAATGTGCGATAACTCAAAACAAAACATGGCATTCTTCAATTCAATATTTATTATCAGAAATCATGAGTTCATGCCAATTTCAATTTTTATGTTTTCTGATTTTAATAGTAAATTAGTAATGTTTTCTGATGGGACTCTTAAATTTGTCGTACTTTCGATTAGACAGCAACTACGAGCTTAAGTCAGAAGTCAAATCTCAGAAATTGGTCACCCATTTCTCTTGATTTTTTTTTTTTTTTTTTTTTTTTTTTTTTTTTNTTTTACTTTATTGGTCTCTCACAAATACTGTAATAGTGTAGATTTGATTGTACGGCTGGATTCTCTTATCCGATCGCATGACATTTCTAAAGGGACCACAATTAGTGGAAGCTTACCTCGACACGTGTCCTCCGATATTTTTGGCGGAGAGTAATGACGTCACTAACGGTCCCCTCCTTCTTTGCTTCCGTTCACTTTTCATTTTTTTTTTTCCTCCGATTACTAGTTAGTAGTTACGTACAACTTAACTATTCATGATCTTTACACAAATTTTTTTTTCACTCAAACTTAAAATCTAACTCCGCAACACCTATATATGTACTAAAAGATATGGATATGCAAATGAAGACAAATCTAGTATATGAAAGACTCATATAAAGCAAAAAAAAAAGATATGAAGACACAATGAGAATCCTATATAATATAACTTCTTCGAAAATAGAAAGTCCCATATAAAGTATAAACTCTGCTTAGTGAAACGTTTTGGCAAAAAAGAAAATTAGCACACGAACAAAAAAAAAAGAATTGTTTACAGGGAAGAGGAAAAAGTGGTACAAAAAAAAAAAAAAAAAAAAAAAAAAAAAAAAAAAAAAAAAAAAGGGGNAAAAAAAAAAAAAAGAAAAAGTGGTACAATACTTTCTTTTTTTTATTCGTCATTTCTTAATTCGTATAAATATCTTATCATTGTTTTGCCGTCAACTCATCCCACCATCTTTTTGTTAAACGAAAAAAAAAAAAAAATTGTTGACGCAGTTAATGTAGTATTATGTTAAAATGATATTATTATCACCATTCACCACAAATATTTGGTAACAGGATATACAGTGACTATAAAATAAAAAGAATAAATATAGGAATAAATCGTCTTTTTTGCCTGTCTCGATCAATTTGGTCTAAAACTCTCTACACACACATATAAAATTCAAACATTCAAACACATTCATGACCAAACCCTTATTTTTCTTTAAATCCGAACACTAAGTAACAAAAAAAATCGTCAAAGCTGAGAACTCATCTTCTCTTTCTCCAACTTTCCCTCTCCGACACAGAAATTTAAAAAGAAAAGGATGGCGTTTCATCATAATCACTTCAATCACTTCACCGACCAAAACCACCAGCCCCCTCCTCCTCCTCCGCCGCAGCAACAACATTTTCACGAATCCACACCGCCTAATTGGCTCCTCCGCTCCGATAACAATTTCCTCAACCTCCACACCGCCGTATCCGCCGCTGCTACAAGCTCCGATTCTCCTTCCTCCGCCCCTGCTAACCAGTGGCTCTCACGATCCTCCTCCTTCCTCCAACGCGGTGGTGGTGGCAACAACAACAACGCCGGTTCAGGTGATGTCATCGACGAAGTCACAGGCGGAGAGGAGTCAATGATCGGCGACAAGAAGGAGGTCGAGGGATGGCAGAATGCGAGGCACAAGTCGGAGATACTCTCTCATCCACTCTACGAACAGCTGTTGTCGGCACACGTGGCGTGCCTGAGGATCGCTACGCCGGTGGATCAGCTTCCGAGGATCGACGCACAGCTCGCTCAGTCACAGAACGTCGTGGCTAAGTACTCAAACTTGGACGCTGCTTCTCAAGGACTCATCGCCGGCGATGAAAAGGAGCTTGACCACTTCATGGTACTTAACTTCTTCTTCCTTCTCACCAAGTTTTCAATTTCTATTTATTTTTTTCATTATTTTATTCCCTTTCTCAGAAATCGTTTGACAAATTTGAAGACTGTTGTTTATTATTTCGGATTTTACTTTTCTAATAAATAAGAGAAGATTTCGTATATATGTACTTGACTTGTTGCTTTGCACCGACACATAGGATCAGTGGGTTGGATAATTCGTCAGTTTAGAATTTGGATTTTCGTTTTAAACAGTTAAAAATTTGACAACAGCTAGAAGGTTTATTTTGAGATAGATTTTGGTTGAACAATTCATTGATCGTAGTTACGGAGACAGCTAAAGTAGTTTGTCATTTTCTGTCCGAATCCCATGTATACTATAGTATATTAACCTTTAGTCTTTAGACTTTTGTTTATTGGTTTTCGAATTTTATTTTCATTTGTTACTCTAATTAATCTAATCATGTGATGGAGTTTTGCACTTGTATCTGTTGTCTGAAATATCTTTCCATGTTTTCTTCCGCAGACGCATTATGTACTATTGTTGTGCTCTTTTAAAGAACAGTTGCAACAGCATGTTCGTGTTCATGCAATGGAAGCTGTTATGGCTTGTTGGGAGATTGAGCAGTCTCTTCAAAGCTTTACAGGTTAGTTTTTGAAAACTCTCCTCCTTAATTTGTCGTTTAGCTATTTTGTGCTAAGTCTTGCATTGCACTGTAGCATTGACAAAGGCACAAGGTTCTTTATTTGACTTATCATTTCAGTTCTGTTATATATACCGATTTCTTAAGGATTTACACTTATTTGTTGGGTGAGATAGGAGTGTCGCCTGGTGAAGGCACAGGAGCAACAATGTCTGAGGATGAAGATGAGCAAGTAGAGAGTGATGCTCATTTGTTTGATGGAAACTTAGATGGGTTAGGGTTTGGTCCTCTGGTTCCTACTGAGAGTGAGAGATCATTAATGGAACGAGTCAGACAAGAACTCAAACATGAGCTCAAACAGGTAGCTACATATCGTCTGATCTGCTAAGTTAGATTGCTCATAACAATCATTCAAAAATTTTCTAAAGAAAGCTTGTTTGGTGAGGTCTATATACAATGCACATGCTTATCAGTTTACATATATAATCACCTAACCTGAGAGGCTGAGACTTATTTAAATCAAAACTTTAGTGATATTTTTGGACGTGTAACATTAGAGTTCTCTTGATCTAATGATATAGAACGATGTTTTTTTGTGAAAAGGGTTATAAAGAGAAAATTGTAGACATAAGAGAGGAGATACTGAGGAAGAGAAGAGCTGGGAAGTTACCAGGAGACACCACCTCTGTTCTCAAAGCTTGGTGGCAGTCTCATTCTAAGTGGCCTTATCCTACTGTGCGTTCTCTCTTTATACTTCTTTAACCACTTATATGCATTACTCATGTCTTTTTGAAATGAACACGCCATGCAACTTCATTTGCCTTTTCAAACTCCTAATTTTGAATTAATGAATGAGATAACTTTTTTGGCAGGAGGAAGATAAGGCGAGACTGGTGCATGAGACAGGTTTGCAGCTCAAACAGATAAACAATTGGTTCATCAATCAAAGAAAGAGGAATTGGCATAGCAATCCATCTTCTTCCACCGTCTCAAAGACCAAACGCAGAAGGTATACTTAAATTTTGAAGGAAGAATTGTCCAAGGTAGGACAATATATATATAGATTGTTGAACAAATTAATATACAAAACAAACGACGATAGGATATAATCTCTTAAATATATATATACATTGTAGGTGTGACAAAGTTTAGTTTAAGGTGTGTGGTTATGTAAATTAATTTAATTAGTTACATTTTCAAGAAACACGGAGTCCACTAAATTTTGGAGAGTTGTTTTTTCCCTTGTTTTTATAAAGCAATGCAGGTGAAAGTAGCGGGAGAGAGCGTTGAAAGCAATTTGAAGCTCGCATGGAGAGATGAGAGATCGAATAGCTTGATAGAAAGTTGGAGACACGAAGGCAACTCTCTTACACAAAACCGAAGAAGACAGCAAAATTTTGTGACATTACATGGTTGATGTGATTTCATATATCGTAATTATTAGGGAACACACAAAGCCCCAATAAGAAGTATTAAGCAGCAGCATACTTTGTAATATGAGGTTTTAGATGGAACTGATGATAGGATCGTACGTCACTAATACGCACCTTCTCCACCATCATATCTTGTGAATAATTTGGAGAATATTTCTCTTTAACACTTGTGCAAGCATTGGCCGTAAACTATACAATTAGTGCAACCACTTCTCATGTTTATTTTGTTAACCCTAATACAAGATCTTGTAAATGATACGACCAAACTCTGTGCCGTTTCTGACAAAGGTCACCGGCAAAAGAACGAAAGAGAGAGACTTTATCATTAAACTTATTAAGAAGTTTTTCGATTGGGCCCCTCTATTTTCTCCGACATCTTCTCAAGCCCCTTGGGTCTTCAATGTCCATGATGGGCCTCGTTGTCTCTACCTCACCAGCTGAGTTACAAAAACAGTTCAGTAATCTGACAGGAGCGTTTCTACATAAGAGGACAAATATACATAGAGGAATAATATTGCAGGACGTGGCATTTCGACCGTTATATGACAGTAATCTGAGAGGAGCGTTTCAAGCTAGCGGGCCAATCGTAACAGTGACGAAACATTTGCTTCTTCTTCTTCTTTTCTTGTCCTTATGGAATGATAAGAAAAAGTTCACAATGCTGAAAAAATGAAAGATTCGCTATCTGAAAGTGAAAGTGACACGGAAAAAAAAAAAGTGACGCAAATAATTAAAGTGCTAGTGGGTAAACTATAGGGGTAGGGGATAAAGAATAAAACAGAGAGGACAAGGAACTTAAACATTCTCTTGAGTCTATCATGCGCTTCTTTTCTCTGATATTTTGTAAAAATGTTTTAGGATAGTCATTGACACAATATTAGATTCGCCTGGTGTTTCTGTAAAATATTAGAATATTTATGTGAGAAGAAGTTCTCTTCACGAACACCAATACGAGGAAATAACGTTCGAGTGAAGTTTGACATTACATACTTTTTCAAATATTACTCATATTATAAATTTTTGCGATGGCGAAATTTATCTAGGTACGGCGACATTTGCAAAGTTGAGGGGTCACACGAGTCATGACATATTTAATAAAATATAACTTCGACATCTGTACTCGTTGTTCGAGACACGATGCTATTCATCTTGTTTGTCGCAAAACAAACTGAAAATTACGTGGAAAATATTTATATACTTATAAAGTAAGGATATATGTTTTGTTTAATAAACTTATTTGTCGGCGAAGCGTACTTTAGTCGACCAAACTAATGTTTTATCGATTCCAAAATTTAAACCGATTGTAATCAGCACTTGGTTATTGTGAAGTGAACAAATATCATGATAACGTACAACCTGATAATTGTTTTATTTCACTTGCACCTCTACAATTTGTAAGTATATTTAATATTAAAAACTATCATACATTTTTTAATATTGACACAATAATTTAATATATAATGGTCATTGTGTATACAAATATCTAAAATTGAAACATTCAATGACGAATAAATGTTGTGATCTCATGGTGATCAAGTCGAGATAATTGTAAGAATAAAACCAACAACGCATAATTAAATATTAAAAGGAAAGATAATAGACAAAACAAGTAAGATTTGAGGCATCAATAGAGAAAGAGACATGTCGACTGGTGGCAAGTGTTTCACTACGTAACAACCCAAACATCAAAACATGTGAAAAAAGCGTTTCTGGTACCCTTTTCTTTTTGTCTTCCATCCCCACTTCACTTCATTTCACACTCTTATCCTCTCAGTCACCCTCCACTTGTTTCGTGATTTTAATATAGTGTTATAAAACATTGTGGATAATTCGATAATTGGCCTCCACTACCTTAAACCGGCTTTGGATGCTTATGTCCGTGTGACACCTTACCATAATCTCTTGTAGTTTTTTTATTAATACTGCGATTTATTTCCAAACAACAAAGGTTTTTAGACCTAATATACAACTAATCGAAATGTAAAGACGGATGCTTCTAATTATTGAATTCCTGTGTTTTTAAAAGTATACCCAAACTTTTTTCGTTTCTTTTTCTGATATAGAACTTTTTCCGTTTCAGACCTGAGTTTAATACCTTTGACTACAAAAAGAATTTTAAATATTTTTTTGGTGTAAAATACAATGTTGTATATTTGGGGAAAAAAATACTAAAATATTGTGTTTATCCGCATGAAAATAGTATTACCAACGTTTTCGAAAATACTAAAACGACATAAATTGGCTTTCGAAAAATCCAATTTCCTAAAAACCAGCTCCAGGGTACGTACCACTATCTTGCTAGACGGCCTCAGTGATGACTGATGACGATTCATAAAATTGTAACGTTGACATTTTTCTTTATAAAGTTCAATTATGCCGACACAAGTTTCTCCGTTTCTTGTTATGGTAGTCTTTAATGTTTTAGATTTTCATTTTCACTCATAGTTATCCCCTGTTTGTTGGAATTTAATTAGCTCCTGCTATTTTGATACTCGCGACTTCTCAGAATGCTTATCTTTTAGAATCTTCTACTTGACTTGCGTTCAAACTCCGTTCCAATAACATTTATTTGGTCCTTAACTGAGAATCTCCTCACTCATCATTTGCAACTCCAGTTCTTGATGAATCAACAAAACATCTTTTTGTTCCAATGTGGTAAATGAATCATGGGATATTAGGATAAACCATGCATGTGTGATTAGCCATCGAATTATATATCCACCCACATTTTAGAGTTTGTTTGTCGACAAGAGTTTTGTGTATTATAATAATTTTTTCGAGAAACAATTCTCCCTTTTTTTTTTTTTTTTGAACATAAATTATCCCATTTGAAGAACAAAAAAGTGAAATCGTCTAAATTTGCAAGAGTGAAATGTTTATTTACAAAGAAAGATGAGATATAAAGAAAACACGTTTTTTTTTTTTTTGCACACCTCAATTATACAGGTATCAATCAATATGCGAGAGCATTTACATATATAATGACGTCATATATCACTTCTCAAACAAGGACAGAACGGAGAACATGTTTAATATTCTACCTGTCACACTTTTTTTACGAAAGATATTTTTAAGGGACTAATTAACAGTCAGAATGAGATGAGATCAACAGTCGCCGATCTAGTTTTCGTCACCGGAGACGCAGGCAGCCTCGCCGTGAAACTCGGGAAGGAACCGTCCTCGTCCGCTCGTATATCGTCCTCGAAATTAAGCGCGTAGCTCAACGGATCGTAACTGAAATCTCCAGGATAGCTCTGGCTCTGGTGTCTCTGGTGGTGCGCGCAATTATAAGCGCAATTGTTGTTGCGGCACGTGACCTTGACGCGAGTCTTGATGCGGCGGCACCGATCTCTGATCTCGAGCTCCTGCGCCGTGGATTTGAGCCATTCGTAAGGAGATCTCGGCGTTCTCTGTCCGATCATCGATTCCGGCTCAACCACCGCGTTGGCTCCTAGACAGCAGATCGGAGATCTCATTCTGTGAACAGTTCCTCTGGCTGATCTAGCGGAAGACGGAGAGGTGCATTCGTTGTACATTTCTTCGTCGATCTTGAATGATCTTCTCGAATTTGAGGGAATTTGCAAAACAGAAATTGTAGAGGAAAAGAGAAGATGTTTCCTTTTTAAAGAAAGAGAACCAGACAAGTGAGAGAAAATAAACGAATGGGAGAGAATAAATAGGAACGAAAAAAAAAGAAAAAGATAAGAGAGTTTTAAATAATAATAAAAAAAACTCGTGGGTGGTGCGTGGGTTTGGGCCCGGTCCACGTTTTAAAGGGTGTGATTTCGTATTTTTAATTTTCCATCAGGTGATTTGGTAATCACAATAAAGACAATGATGCTACATGTATAATATATGAACTGTTCATTTATATAGCTGGGAGTTTATGTAAATTTACTTAACGTGCTGTGGTACATAAATTTTGTTTAGAAACTTTCATATTCTTTGTGATAAAAGATCAATTCCTTATTGGAAAAACAAGAAGAAAGACTTTCTAGCTAGTGTTGTATTCTAATGTGAGAGCTTCTTCTCTGTACACCTCTAATTGCCTCTTTGCCACCACCAAATGTCACTCGCTCTGCGTCGTCACATCCAAAAAAAACAGCGCGACTCAGAGACAAAACTCCAACCATCTCTTTGCTATGTATATGTTTAAAATAGTAACTGTGTTTACCATCTCACGTTCTGAATCTGAATGTGAATGCTGCTCCTGCACATTGATACAAACGCACATTCAAGAAAGCTATAGTACACTGCATCAAGATATATTGTATCCCCAAGATTCCGTTAATTACATCTGTGGTGGGTGGAGGAGAGGAGTTATTGACTTCATTTTGAGATTCAGAGCTGGCGATATCGACATGTTCACCATTTCTTGTGTCAGACGCAAGTGGTAGGTTTCCTTCTCCGGTACTTGTACAAAGCTGAGAGTCATGTGCTAATGACTATACGAGGAAAAAGTGTCAACAAACGAAACAGAAAGTGTAAATTGATGAAGAAAGAGACAGAAACAAACCTGCAAGCGATCTTGCCCTGTCGGGGATGTGGACAATGCAGCCTCCTCCTGAGATACATCCAAAGAGAAAAGGGTCATATTGTAGCTACACAGAAGCTTTTCTTTTCTGTGAACAAATTCAAGAAGATACACACAAGTGTTGCTCCTGAGTTGGCACGGCCTAGCGCAAGAAGTAACCTTCCTAAAGTCTCCGGTAGCCTTCCTGATTCGACAACGAGCCTCCCTTCTTGCCATCTTCGAGCTGATGGATCTCTACCATTTACACTACCCATCTCTCTGAGTATCTGCACAAGGGAAGTTACATACAAAATGAAATTAAAAAAAAAAAAAAACATAACAAGAATTGGTGTAAATTAAAGCGAGTCAAAAGTGAAAGAACATACAGATAAAAGGTCAACTACTTCATGAGAGAGCAGTTGCGTTATCGCCTGAAGTAACTCCGCCGGTGGAATAGGGTTGTTATTGTTACCTAAGCAATGTAGAATACAAAAATGTCACACAAACCCCAAATCTGTTTCAACAAAGGAATATATATATATATATATATTTTGAAATCACGGCCAACCATACTATAGGAAGAGGCAAAGTGACGGACCAGACGTCTCACAACGATTTTGAAATAATTAGGAATCACCTGCATTGACTAGAAGGATACAGAATCGTCAGTAGTAAGAAGATGGCATTAAAGAAGAGCCGAAACATTGTACTAATAAAAAACACAAAAGAAGATGCAAGAGAACTTACTACTAGAGCAAGATTTGAATTGAAATCGCACTGCACTAGTAAAAAGCCAGAGTTTACAACTTCCAGGCGAATTATTTGACTTCTCAAAACAGGACCAGCTGCAGAAAGAAAAAAAGAAGTATGTTGTTTAAAGAAAATAGTAAAATTTCAAAGAGTAAAACTTTAGGGACTTCTGAGAGCATTTTTACCACTTGCTGATTCTTGTGGTGTTTCAACCAAATACAGAGTGTGGCCTTCTTCAACCTCTAAAGATTAAACCCAATTTAAGGAAAATCCTTTCGTGGATCGAGAGAAAACTAAAAACATGAGAGAGAGCGATGAAAAAAGACAAAAGGAGAGGATACGATAATCTGATAATAAGCGTAGATCGTCGTTCAAAGCTCTTCCGCGAAATAGCAAACGCTGCCGTTCCGATATGATCCCGGAATTGTGTTCGATAAGCAACTTCAGTGCCTCAACAGAGATCTGCCAAGTGCCAAACCAATAATATGAATTCACAATGATCAAAACCAAAAATGAAACTCTAAGAAAATAATCTTACAATTCTCTCTACAGCGAAGGTGTATGTTCTTGAATGCAATCCCTTTATCTTTATCCCCATTAAATCATCTGGACCCAACAATGGCTTCATCATCCTGAGAGCAAAAACACTAAATCAAGACCAAAGTTGCCGATTGGAGCCTGATTGATTACGATAATCTCTCTCTACGACTACTAATTAAACTCCGATCACCAGTCACCACCGCAAACTCAAACTCCCAAATCCACGTGCTACTAAGTACTTACTAATCAAGAACCAGCGAGAATGACACAAGCATCGAGAAGAAGTGATACCAAATTCGAAAGAGTAGACGACGGAGCTTGGGAAATCGTTCGGATTAGAAGAGACAAGTAGATTTTGAAAGCTTCTCTTTCGATCTTTCCTTCTTTCCCTCTTTCTTCTTCTTCCTCTACGAAAGACGTTTCATGAGGTTATAAAAGATTCAAAACAGAGAGCTTCTTTAGTCTGTTATACGGTTAAGGAAAATAACAAATGTAACCCTGACTTGTTTACTGTTTGCTTTTCAAACCCCGAGGTTTATTTTTCTTTTTTTCTTAATTCCCAACTCGTAATAGAGAGCAAATTAATACAATATTACGTGTATATTAAACTGGTGGATTTTATCTTGTCACCTGTTGTAATTCCTTGCATGAATTCCTTCTTATTAATTTGTTAATTTAAAAAAAAAAAAAATTATTTTTAATTCTGGAAAGAGCAACAGAGCTTTGAACGGTAAAAAGCAGAGCCAAAGCTCACAAAAACAGAGCATTGATACAAAAGACATAGCGTGAGCTTCAAGTATCACACACCACCCACCGGAAAGAGTGCTTTTTTATACAAAAACAGATGATACCTCTACACCTTTCTTTAGTGTTCTATTTTAACATGAAAAAAAAAAAACAACAATTCCAGATGAAAATATTAAAGCTTCTCTCTCGTTTCCTCTGTTGCCACCACTAATTTCACTCGCTCTGCGTCACCACATCCAAAAAAAACAGCATCTCAAACACAAAACTCCAACCATATCTCAGCTTTTGCTAGATATCTCTAAACTAATAACTGTGTTTACCATCTCATATTCTTAATCTGAATCTGAATCCTCAACCTCCTCCTGCACATATACACCAACACACACACATACACACTCAATATAGAGATATAATACTCTACTGCATGTATTATAAGATGAGAGATTCCATCAGTCACCTCTGCATTTTGAGACTCTGAGCTGGCTAATCCAAGATGTGGTTGTATTTGAGGTAATGGCCAATTAAACGTATATGTTGTTTGCCTTCTTATCACATCATTTCCCTAAACGATGCAAGAGAATAAAAAAAAAAAGGGTCGTCAATAAATGAAACAACAAATGGTAATGAAGTCAGGAGACAGAACAAACCTGTTCCAGTACGCTATGAGTAGCAGAAACCACCTGAGATAAAATACAAACTTATTCTCGTCAGATATATATATGTGCAAACATAAATAATCTAATAGGAAGCAAATGTGTACTCACAGCTTCTTCTTCTCCCCAGTGAAGTCTTGAGATGGTACGGCCTAGCTCAATGAGTGAACTTCCCAAATTACTCAAGAAGAATTCTGATTCATTCGCTCTCCTTTGCTGCAATCTTTGCCCTGATTGATTGGCAAGCTGCGCTGAGATGTTCTGCACAAAGGGAGATAGATACAACCAAACCAAAATAGATAAAACATAATGGCAGAATTGGCATATTAACATATATATATATATATATGGAATGGAAAGAAATTAAACATCTTGAGAACATACAGCTAACGTTTGAGCTACTTCACCAACCAACAAGTGCCTTCTAGTCTCTGCCAACGTCTCTCGAATATAGGCAGGAGTTCGCAAATTGTTAGCATTACCTACAGATTAAACACAATACAAAACGTCACAGAAAGCTCAGGATTTGCTATCATCATGTCTAACAGTTGGCGGCAGCAAACCCACGTCTCAGAAATGAAGAAACGCGTGTCAAAGCATCTGGAAACTCCTGCAATGGAAACCAAAAATGTAGAATTTTCTCATGAGCAAAAAAAAAACAGAGTGTGGTCTCTTTCAATTGACACTAAAAGAGCTTAAACATTGTACCACTCTTTGCCTCCTCTGGCTCCCCATACCACTCAGATTAAAATCAGACGCTGAACCAAAAACAGAAACAAGTTTCAAAAGCATACACCAACACCAAAACATTCCACCAAGAGTAAGTTTAGAAAAGCATGTACACCTGCATTTTCACTTTGTATTAACCGTGGAATTGGTGGTCTGACAACCAAATACAGAGTGTGGTCTCTTTCAATCTCTTTGATTAAACCGGTTTAAAGAAAACCGTTGGGAAAGAAGAAGAAAAAGGAAGAAAGAAAAAAACAAAAGAGAGCGAGCATGAGAAGAATATGGAAGGATACGATAATCTGATAGGACGTGATCGTCTCTCAAAGCTCTTCCACGGAATAGCAAGTGTTGTAGTCCCGATGCAACCCCAGACACGGCTGCAATTTCCTCCTTCAATTCCAGGATAGTGGTCTGCAATAGGAACAGAACGAAATAGATCTTCACAATCTTGATCATCCATGCAAAGAAACACAAATTCCACCATTTAATTAATAATTATAAAACAACCAATCTTACGTTTCTGCTGCGTAGAGTAACGATGTATGATCGAGAATGAAACCTCATTATGTTGATATTGAATCTCTCCTCCGTTGCGTTGACCCTATCTCCCATCCCGAGAATAGAAACAGAGCTTTCTTGACTGGTTTGTGAATGAGATAAGATCACGACGAAGATCAACACACGATTTCGATTCACCAACGCCAGCTCAAACTCTCCCACAACTCTAAAAAGACCCAAATCCCGTATTGATACTAACTAAAACCCTAGCAAAAGTGGAGTTGAAATCAAGCGTCAAGAAGAATAGCGAGATTAAGAGAAGCGATACCAAACACGGGCGAAAAAGTCGACGCAACTTGGACGACAGCGACGGGAGCAGATTTTGAAGTCGAAGCTTTCTCTCAAATCCACTTTTTCTTTCCCGCTCTCTTCTTCCTCTACGAGATAACTCAGTGGCTGGTTATAAGTATAACAGATTCTAACCGAAAGCTTTACGCATCGTTATAATGTTTGGATAAATAACAAGTATTAACCCTTCAACTGTTTAACGTTTTCGATGTATAACCCTTGAACTGTTTAAAGTTTTCGATGTAAACCCTGAGGTTTTCATTTTGTCTTTTAAAATTCACAATTAAACCAGGTCATCATCTTCTAGATCAAAACTTGGTGCCGTTTAGAGTTTGGAATAACCGACTATGTGTGGTTTTAGCAGCCATTAAAACTTGTCCCGAAATTCTCCCTCAAAACCAAGATCCCTGCAACACTTTCCTACTTTTCTTGGTTAACCTTGTCTACAAAACACTGTTTAAGAACTTTCAAAGCGGATGTGGGGATCGAATCACTTGAGAGCCATCCATCCCCGTAATTACAATTTTAGTTGTAGACAAAGACTTGTAAATGGAATACAACTTACATATCAAAGACCGTGATCACTAACTTTAAGGAACGTATTGGTCCGCAATTACAGATTTTAGATCCGAGTAACAAGAAGAGTACTACAAGTCATTAATCAAACACGAATACAGAGGATAGTAACTTGTGATCCAAGTATCTAGCTGGTTGGAAAAGAAGGCATCTCTATAAGTCTATTTTGATTAGGCACAATACCTTGCGTTCCTTCTTCTTCAATCGGTACTCCTCCATAATGAAAGTGTCCTCATATTCCACGTCACCTTCAAAAAACTTCATTGTCCTCTTGAGACCAATATTTTTTCCTGAATGGTCCTTGATCATCTTCATCGCACTGCTGATCGCCCATGATCCTTCCTCACATCCATCGGTAGAACGAGAAGCAATTCTCCGGTTAACGTAGAAGCATGTACCAGATTTATAAAAATGATCATCAGTATAATCCACAATGCCGTAGGGACTCACAGCGAACACATCGGTAGTCACGTGTGCAGGCCACTCGATCACGTCAGAGTGTGCTGCTAGGGTTTCAACATAATATTGATCCTCTGCTTGTTGATTTTGTAAGTGGATTCCATAATCTGGCAGCAATGTCTCCGCAGGAATCGGAACTGTTGAGGTAGTAGTCTCAAGACGCGAGTAATGCTTGGCTAGCAAGGAAGTGATCTCTGATTGGAAAAGAAGCCGAATCTTGCAAAACACATGATCTTGCTTCTTGTTCCATTTACTCTTAAGCCTATACTCTTCCATGACCCAGCGTCTCTTGTATCCTCTCCGTTGCGTCTTCTCGCAGAACTTGAGAATCTTCTTGAACCCTAGAGATTTCTGAGAGACCTCCGATTTTATCATTTTAGCACCGCCTATGATCCTCCAGCAACCCGATTTACATCCATCGGTTTTACCACGAGCCTCTTTTCTGGATTTATTGGCCACGAAGATTGGTCCCCCAAAATCGTATTCATCCCTTGGATCCTTGTTGAACACCTCGTCGTCTTCGATGACGTTGCCTTTCCAGGATGCTTTATCATCAATCATACCCTTCAGAAACAAGACTGAGATTTCTTCGTCAGTTGCCCTAACAAGGTCCGCTCTGATTTTCTCGGAATCGGTCGACATTTCTCTCGGAATCGGTCGGAGTCGGGATCGCAATCTCATTATGTTAGTATAAAATCTCTCCTCCGTTACGATGACCCTATCTCCCATCCCGAGAATAGAAACAGAGCTTTCTTGACTGGTTTATGAATGAGATAAGATCACGACGAAATTTCGATTCACCAACGCCGGCTCAAACTCTCCCACAACTACAAAAAGACCCAAATCCGTATTGATACTAACTAAAACCCTAGCAAAAACAGAGTTGAAATCAAGCGTCAAGAAGAATAGAGAAGAGATACCAAAAGACGCGCGAAAGAGTCGACGCAACTTGGACGAGAATGAGAAGTCTCAACAGCGACGGGAGCAGAACTTGGTGCGATTGCTTAAACCCTAGAATCTCCTCCACGACCCTAGAAGTCGAAGCTTTCTCTCATATCCAGTTTTCTTTCCCGCTTTCTTCTTCCTCTACGAGAGAACTCTAGTGGTTGGTTTATAACAGATTCAAACCGAAAGCTTTATGCATCGTTATAATGTTTGGATAAATAACAAATACAACCCTTAAACTGTTTAGCTTTTTCGATGTAACCCTGAGGTTTTAATTTTTCTCTTTTAAAATTCACAAATAAACCCCTCTCCTCGCTAACAAGTAGGTCATCTTCTAGATCAAAACTTGGTGCCGTTTAGAGCTCGGAATAACCGACTGCGTGTGGTTTTTGAAGTGTAGAGTCGGGCCTGGTTCCGAATTTCCGACTGCCTTTTTTTCCTGCTTCTTCTTCCGAGATTCGTTAGTCGAGAGATGAGATTGCTGAATTATCTGAAACAGTGGCGTGGAACGGCGAAGGAGGCATTCGGTCAAGTATCAGTCGTTGCCAAGTTTCTCTGTTTGCTTCATGTCACAGATCGTTACCTAATTTCCTCCACCCACGTATGTAACTGATTGAAATTGAATCTCTTTTTTTTTTTTTTTTTTTTTCNGAAATCTAATTCCGTTTGTAATTGGGTTTTAGGTTCAAGGTCCTAGCATGCTCCCGACGCTTAATCTCACCGGCGATGTCATTTTGGCGGAACATGTATCGCACCGGCTCGGTATGATTGGGCTCGGTGACGTTGTATTGGTTCGATCTCCGAGAGACCCGAACAGGATGGTGACCAAGCGGATCTTGGGTTTAGAAGGCGATAGACTCACTTTTTCTGCTGACCCATTGCTCGGCGATGACTCAGTCAGCGTTGTGGTATGAACACTTACCAATCTCTTCATTTCAAAATTCCATCTTTTGGTTAAAGAAAGTGCAAATTTTTAAGATTTAGGGTTTATCCGTGAATGATTGATAGTGATTTGGGATAGTTTAGAAGGTCAGGCATTGCTAGTCATTGGCTACGAGTAAAGTCGATTTCAGAGCATTCATGGACACATTTTGAGTTTTATATGCGAGCGATGAATCACCAAAACTTGTCTGATTTGGGGTTTATGCGTTGCTTATTCAAAATAGGTTCCAAAAGGTCATGTTTGGATTCAGGGAGATAACTTGTATGCTTCAACTGATTCACGTCATTTTGGACCTGTACCTTACGATCTCATCGAAGGAAAAGCTCTTCTGCGGGTAAGTCTTTCTAGTCCGACAACTTCTTTTCTAGCTCTGAAGTTGTTATGAAATAGTGACAATTAGTAACCATCTATTTGCTTGCTCTAGGTCTGGCCACCAGAATGCTTTGGCTCATTGAGATGACAATCATATTACATAGACATTCTGGTTGTTTCAGCTGCTTTTGCCGTGAGATGCGTCAAGAGATTATTACTCCAGCGATTCGGTTGTGGTGGTTGTTCATACTCATACGAGTAATGTATCATTTAAATTTCGATAAAATCACGAAAGTGGGATAGGCATTTTTGCTCTGTTACCTTGTTGGCAATATTGGAGGAAGCCATGGATCTGACGGTGTTTTATAGATGAAGTTATATCTAATGTTAAGATTCATGATGTTAGATCCAAAAAAAAAAAAAAAAAGGGACTTTGGGATGATAATTGTGGCTTGAACAAAGGTTTAGATGTTTTGATCACAAATTTGTGGTGGGAACTGAGAAGCCAATCTGGAATAAAGAGAGACTGGCTGGTTCTATATGTGCGTTTGCTTGACAGTCAAAATGAAAAAGAAACAATAGACGAGTAGTAACTATTGATATGCTTAAAACCTTTAAACAAAAATTAAATATGTTAGAGATGATTTATATTGGTAAAAGTATATAATAGGATTTCTGGATTTTTGGTTCGTTTAGATAATGCCAATATATTCAAATGTCTCTTTTCGGTGGATGGTCATTGATTAACCAAATCTACAAAGAGATGTGCAAGCGAAGAAAGGAAAAAATGGCAAATCAGCATAATATCATAATTATTGAAACCTAGACATTATAATATTGGATACTAGTACAACCTCATTACTACCTCCACTTGAATAATAGGGGATATGAAAATATCCCAGAGTAAAATAAGCATATTATTCTTAGTAATAATGGCATCCTCAAATTTGCTTCAAATTAATTAATCATCAAAGTCTTTACCATGGGCATCAAGCCATCAATGTAAGATTCTTTTGTTTAGCATTATGCCATTATCACAGCATATATTTTATATTGCATGGTATATCGGACATGATTTTCCATTGATAGAGGACTTCAACACGCTTTATACTCTCCCATATCGCCAGAAGAAACACAATATTTAATAATGCTTTTATACTGTTCAGAAAAAAAGACCTAGAAACATCTCGCCAGTCGCCACCATCAATTCATTTGCTCTAAATCAATGACCCAAGATCACAAAATTACTCTCGTGATCTTGTCACCACTAGAGTGACCGAGTGAGAAACTTTCTTTGCAAAAGAAAAAGGAGGTAAATCGAGATGATGCTAGTAGATAGATGTAATTAATAAGAAACAATATAATCACATGACCCACTACATGACCATGACCGGACCATGACCAGGAGGTCCAGGACCGTGTTATCTAAATCCAATGTCAGACATTCAAATCACCAGTTAAACACTTTTGTTTCTTGGATTGTTATGATGAGGCTAGGGAAGCCTTGACACGTGTGAGATTCAACCACACGTGTCGTAGATATGTGGGACGAGGTGGTGAGATGTTTGTTAGCCTACTGCTTTAACACAATGTATATCCCGACCATACAAAAAATAACTGTTTTGTCCCTAACTCACCCAACACAAACTCCATGTGCCCCGCATTATTGATCCCTACGACCCTACCCCCTAGTATTTTAATTTCTTTTATTTCTTGGATTCGTCGTAATTAACCCCTTCCAATCGTCGTACCTACTTTAGTATTTCTATAATGTATAATAGTACTGTATACATTTTAACTTTATTTATCAAGTTATTGTACTATTCTAATGTTATTAAATTTGCTAAGCGATCTATGATTATGATTTATGAATTACATAACGTGGGTTTTGTCGAGACCTTTCCTCTTTTTCATGAAATGATCTCATCCACCAGAAGACACGACTATGTGTATAGCTAATTTAGCATCATATCAATTGTTCTTCTTTAGGCGAAAGAAAATATATTGAATTTTTTAAGCTCGGTCCTGAATCATGTCAATCAAATTTAGGAGATTTGTAGGTTCACCTCCTTCCCATTTAGTACATCAACCAAGATTCTTACATCACCTACAAAAATGGACTTGTCTGAAACCTAAGTCCAATGCCAACGTTAATTATATTCTTCAACAAGTCTCACTCAACCTTCGCGTAACCTTCCCTGCAAGATATATGTTCTGAAGAAGCTTACTGGAACACGATTTTAAGAGATGAAGCATCTCATGGAGAATCAAACTAGTATACAGTGTGCAATTGTTTATCAAGAGCAAAAGCAGCTTCAAATTTTAATATACTTTATACTAGTATTTATGTTCAAATTACATCCGAATAAGAATAATTCGAGTCATTAGTTTGATCAGTTCCTAGGGTTTTTGCTTGGGTCCAATATCAAACACAGTTGCATGGATCTCCTACAGTGAAACACTTTTTAACGAATTTTGGATTCGTTGTAGGATCATGACGTCGACCTTGCTTTGAAGCCCCTCCAAGAGTTTAGCTAACCCACCAGTAGGTTTGAGGTAAGAATTTTGGAGTAACATTTTAGTTTTGTTAGTTGTGATTGTTGCATGTTATAAGTATGATTTATTTATTCTCCCGTTTGAAAATATGGTAAAGTGTTGCAAATTTGACGATTTCTTTTTTTTTTTTTTTTTGTAAAACAATTTGACGAGCAAAAGAAAAAAAAAAATGCTTATATATTCACTTAGCTGATTAGTTAAAATATGTTGAAACTGGTAATTATAAATTGCTCGTTTCATAAGTTATTTTGAGACATTGACTGATTTGCTATGTGTATGTTGGTGATTCGGTTAGCTTATATTACATTATACATTATACATGCCTAAAAATCACCCAAATGTCATTGTTACATGTTCTAGATGTATACAGTTTATTGGATTTCGTATTTTTAAAGTCATTTTTCCGAAATAGATACCGTTACAAAACCATAGGACTGTGACGACAAAAAATAATCCATTGGAAATGTAAACCCGGCTCTTGGCAAAACAACGGGCAATGGCATTTCGTAATTATCGCAGCTTTTCCGGGGTACGAGCTGACATCTTTCTTAGTCACAATACGTGGCAGCTTTTCTAACTGCCACACAAAGCCATTCCTCTGATTTGTCATCTCAGCCGTTGGATCAGAACCCGATTCCTTTCAAAACGGCAAAACCGCCAAGTTGAAATAAATATCGAAAATAAAAAGAAAAACCCTTTTTATTTTGCTAACCATGGTTAAGTTTGACTAACCCGACATAGAATTACCTAAAATTCGAAAATGGTCAAAATCTTTGAAACTATTTACATTTCATGCCATTGGACAGCTTTTGTTATAAATTCGGTTCCTGAGACTCCCTAGGTTTGCCGAACCAACCTCCCTCCGGGGCCTTCTAAAGAGAGAGCCTCAAAACCTTTTCCTTCTTCATCTTCTTCTTCTTTCTTCCTTTTGAGACTTTTTCAAATTTCTCTTTTGACTTTCGAAGAAAAACAATGGTGACCACGTCGTCTCGAACCAAAACAAGCGGCCCTGTGCTTCGTTCCCAATCGCCGTCAGGTCGGTTTTACGGCGCTTACTCAAAAGCCGTTCCATCTTCTTCTTCCTCAGCGTTCGCTTCGTCTACGAGCTCAAGCTTTTCGTCTCCGTCTTCAGCTTTCTTCAGCAACCACCGTCACCACCACGAGAATCACAGTCATCACCGATCTGCGTCGCCGACTCGTGTGAATCTATTCACGGCGCAGCCGATGGCTCAGTCGTTTCGATACTCTCTCGACAGCAGATCCATTTCTCCAACCAACCGATCCATCTCCGTTTCGAAGAAGCAGCAGCCGACGAGCAGTCACAAGATCTCCGAGACGAGAAGGAGGTGTATGTGCTCTCCGACGACTCACCCTGGATCTTTCCGGTGTAGTCTCCATAAGAACGTCGCGAATCCACACGGTCAAGGCACAGCTTCGTATCCGACCAACAGTTTGAATATGCGCCGGTCGGCGATGACGAATTCTCTGGTGAGAATCGGTGGCGTCGAAGGAGAGTGGGTGAGAAGAGCCTTGACGACTTTGATTCGACCTTCCTCGCACCATCTGAAAAGGCGAGCTGCGTATCAGCCTCGTCCTAGCAGGCTCTCGATCATGTCGAAAGCCGATGATAATTGATCGGATCTGATCTGATATCAGATTTCAGGTTTGTTCTCCTCTCTAAAACCACCACATGATACAGATCCGGCGAAGAAGAATCTGAAACTGGCTGGAAAAGTAGGATCGGCGAGGTGATGAATTCGAAGTTAGGCGAGATCTGTGGCGGTTGTGGCTGAGGAACATGCTCGAAATCGAATATTGTAAACGAAGATCGAAAGAAACGGGACACACCATCATAATTTTTTTGTTGTTGGGTGAAAGAAGATGCGAAATGCATTGTACATACTCTCATATTACTCTTTTGATGCTCTCTCTCTCTCTCTCACACACCAAAAAAGTGTCGTGGACTCGTGAAATTACACCTAAAATCGAAAATCAAATCTGGTAGATAGATCCGAGGCGAATTATAGTACTGAATCAAATTTTCCTAAAACAATTGGGATTTTAGATACTCGTTTCTCACATCCATGGTGTCTGTATGTGCAGCGTGCGTTTGATTCCTGTTCTTTCATGTTTCCGTCAACGTTCTCGTTTCCCGTTGACCGTCGTCATTTGCCGTTATCGGGCGTTTCTTCCGTTAAGCGTTCCGTTAGTTTTCCAGGTATGCGTTGTTCGTCGTGTAAGGTACGTTCCCGGTTTTCTTTGTATGTTCATTTTTTTTTTTACTTCCTCGTAATTTTATTTTCTTTTTGTGAACATTTGATTGGTTTATTCATTTTTTTTTTTTCAGGTTGCGTTTGTCGATGGAGATTGGAGTTTGAACTACTTGACTAACCGGGACATGAAATTGAAAGATGATAATTAAAATGTAAAAATGTTTTATCCAAGACGAGGAGAGACGAGAGAATGGTCTTTTGAGGACATAAACGAAAAAAAAAAAAAAAAAAAAAAAAAAAAAAAAAATANAAGAAATATTTAAAAGTGTGAAAGCATATGATTGATGACAAAACTTACGTAGGAGGAGAATTGAAGGGGTATTTTCGTTAGCAGACTGACCAATAGAAAACGACGCAACATATAATGGTTAAAGGAGAAGATGGAAAATAAAATAAAATACACACATAGATAGTGGGAAATTGGAAATCCTTCGATTTATGGAAGAGGTAAAAAATTGGAATGTTTGAAGGAAGAAAAACGAAAGAGGTAAAAGAAGGAAAAAGAATGTTCTTGTCTGGAAGATCACATTCCTCTATATCCAGGACTTACCTATTACAGTAATAAAATAAACAATATTCTTTAATTATCGTGTAGTATTTTTACTTATGAGACAATAACTACCTGATAATATTTGTGATAGTTCGTAAATTTGTGATCAAAACTCTAAATCCATATTACTCGGTGCAAATGGATTTGCGACACATTCCACCTAGAATGGAAAGTTGTGAGACATATCAAGTCGAGAAACACTTCCAAAATGAAAAAAAAAAAGGAAGTTAAAAGTTATAGTAGAATTTGGTAGGTAAATTTTACAATTGTTTATGACTTATGAGCCACGGTGTAATATTGTGTACGTGGACATAGTTTTCTTCCGAGAGGATAAGTCAGTGATGAGTAGGATGGTTGGAAACCATAAAATCGGATCAGGCTTGTGATTGTGATCTTTTACTCATTGACGGATCCGTATTTATAGTATTGAACATATATATTTTAGAATGAGATTTAGTTACTACAACCATCTGTAACGGGTGCGAACAGTATAACGATGAATTTTGTGGTGTCTGAGACTTTTTCTACCGCTTTTCTAAACACTCTAGTTACTACAACCATCTGATAATACTGAGAAAACGACCTGTATAAGATAAGAGAAGCTTTTTGAAAGTTTGAGAATGGTAGTTGAACAAATGTTTTATTCAAAATCATTGTGACATCATGACAGATTAGCCGACTACAATTCTAGTAGTTTTGTTAATCTTCTAAAGATGGCAAAAAAATAAAATGAAGAAAAGATGTGATCAGGGATCGTTCAATTTATAAAGAGGAAACAGTGGAATGAAGATGGGGATACACGTCTTCCTTACCTGGAAGAGTATATGAGCACCATCATCTTGTTAAATTATTAATTTTTTTTTTTGTTTCTTTCACGAATTCGGTTCAATTCATTGTGACACCATAAGAGGTCGGCGACTACTTGCCAAATAGGCTGTAAAATTCCTAAAACCAAATATTAAAAAGAGATATACATGGCAATGACAATAATATATTCCCAATTATTGACACAAATTTTGTAAGACGTAGAGCATTGAATGTGCATCATACAAAATAAAGATCTAAAGCGTGAAAGCGATGTATTAAGATCTAGATGAGGTGGAAACCAAACTTATTATGATGCGAAAACAGAAATAAAGTATAAGGAAGCATCTTCCATTTCCATAATTGAGGGAGATACTGTTTAGGATGGTTTACTGCAACTAAGATTTCATCTATTTTGGAATCTTTTGACGGTTTTTAAAATTTACAAGATACGGCACTATTAAGTAATAGTAATACACCCTTGGTGGCTGACTAATTTAGCTCTTTAATTAAAACCAAAGTGTCGACCCCAACGACGACGTGCATATTTTTTAATGGCTTCTCAGAAGCACCCCTTCAGGAGAAATAAAACTGATATTTTAATTGTGTCTAACCGAAGAATGCTGTTATTAAATTAATTGATATGTTTGTACATTCATTTGGTGAGTTTAAGTCAGAAAATGACGAAAGTGAGTGTATGAAGCGTGAGAGTTCAACCAATTTGATACTCCTTTTCTATTATATATTTTCACGGCACCTCCACAATATTGCATAAAACCAGAAATCATACTTTAAATCGGTTTAAGTATATAAAAGTTAGATTATTAGGAATTAAACCTAAATCACGAAAATGGTGAAAAAAAAAAAACAAACCTAAACTACGATTGGATTCAGGTTGATCCTCCATGGTTTACAAACCAACTCGAAGAAGAGAGAAAGGAAAACTTTACTTTAGATCGATCGGTTTAAGTATGCTTTAAGTATTACATAAAACCTGAAATCATACTTTAGATTGGTCTAAAGATATAAAAGCTAGATTATTAGGAATTAAATCTAAATCACGAAAATAGTGAAAAAAAAAAAAAAAAACCCTAAATGGCGATTGGATTTAGGTTGATCCTCCATGGTTTGCAAACCAACTCGGAACGAAGAAGAGAGAAAGGAGAACGAAAATGCAATTTTTTTAATCGCTGTACATCATTTTTAGCAAATTTTTCGAACCCTCTTCCATATGTATGTAGAACGAATACATATCGTATAGTTTAATACTATTACTTACTGTATTAGTTTTGTCGATTTCACTCTAAGGTGTCTTCTCAGACATTCCACACTAATTACACGTAATTTTGAGCTATTGGTCTTCTGACACGTATGAAAGGTTAACTTTTACAGATCAAACCGACTTTTAACAAAAGCAGCTGACTATGAAGTATGAACTAAGGACCATACGCTATGTTAGTGACTTTATTATAGCAAACATATTTTCCTCCGAATATATATACCTCATGTGTGGCCCTTTTCCTTCGGCTTGTACTTATTGAATTCTAAAATCTTCTCTTTTGAGTTTCTTTCTTTAAGAACGGACAACAAAAGTTGGCTTAACAAGCAAGTTTTTTTCGAGAATTTTGGTGTCAAGTCCGTATTAAATTTTGAATTTTATATTCGCTCTAGAAAATATAACCCTAGAAAGGCAGAAAGATGAGAAATGATTATTGGAATATCACTTTTATTTAATATTTTCTTTTATTCAACAACTTCTGTTTAAATTGTAAGTTGTTTCAATCAAATCATAATTTGCAAACTTCGGCTCATATTCTTCTCAAAGACGTATGTCATGCTAGTATTTTTTATGATCCTTCTTTTTTGGCAACGGTCCTCCAGTCTTGATGAATTATAAGTTTATACTAGTTTTAAATGGTTTGTTATTAAAAAAATGAATTTGAGAGATTGTCAACAACGGCAGTTCAATGATCGGGGGGACATAAATTTTCAAAATTTTCCACTATTCAATACCTCATGTCAAATGTGAAATGTGACATCTAGCTACAGCAAAATTGAAAAATAGAGAGACACATGCTGGTGGTCTTCAATATGATTAATTTATATCAACCGTTTTCAATAATTTGACTATTAAATGCAAGAGGCACAAGACTCGTGTCTTGTTCTTTTCTATCCCAAATTTATTCAGTTCCGTTAAGCGAATTACTTTTTAGTGCATGACTACTGATGTTTTTTTTCTTCTTCTTTTTATTTATTTATGAAGTAGTCTTTTAGTAGTTGTCATCATGCAAATCGAGGTATTCTTACAGTAATTTAATTACAATGGACCATATTATAGACGTAGTAAATAATAAAATAAGATATATAGGTTTGCCTACTTATTTTAAGAACAAACCTATGTATTCTCTCCATGATTTCATCTTTAATCCGGGTAGCTGAAATTTATTTTATATATTTATATACGTAAATAAAACTGTTTCTTTAATTTAATATATTTCAAATAGTATTAGTTGTTACAATTTAATTCAATCGCTACTTTTAACCAAACTGCATCCATTTAATGTTTCCTTAACAACTTTAGTTATATTAGCATTATTTTAAAATGAATAAAAAGTATCCGTTACAAATTTGATCACCAATTACACAGCAGTTGAGATAGGGAAACGAGACTTGAGCGATGAGCATGACCCACACGCTTTCATTAAGTTGAGTAATTAACTCTCTAACTTTAGCTACAGAAGAGCCAATCCTCAGACACTACATGTGACAATCATAAGAGATAAGATAACTTTCTTTCGGTTCTGGTTTGGCATTAGGCTGTGGCACAGTTACACTTTGGCTTTTTAAAACTAAAAAAATAATAAAACCTAAAACTCGTTCACATTCTTTTTGTGAGTTTCTGATTCTCTTGTATGGATAATTCAAATCTTTCCATCCACATACTCTTACAAAACAACAAACAAGAAACTTGTGTTGTTTTTTCTTCATGTGAAAATTCCTAGATAATTTACAACCACTAACTATTTTAGATTCTCTGTATACATTGATACAAATGGTATTTTTTATCCTCAAACTTTATGTGTATGTAATACTAACTATTAAGGGTATAGGTTAGATTTTTTTTTTTCTAGTTTCGTTTCGGGTCGCAAATTTATACAATCACATCCATATTAGTTGAACTGTTTACTTACTCTCATGAATGATACGTCCACCTTATTAAATGCTAACTAAACAAAATTTCCGAAATCCATTTGAGATTAAAACAACCAAGGTATATATAGCACAAATTAAATATACAAAAGTCATTGCTTTCTATTATTGTTCCTTCGTTTCGTTGTAAGTTCATCATATACTAATAAGAAAATAGAAATGAACAAAAAAAATAAAATTGAAATAGAAAATGTGAGGTTAAAAAGTCAGAAAAGAGATAAGACAAAATAAATACAATGCGTGCGTCCATGAAACTATGAAGTGCTTCATCCTAGGATTTGATAATGACGATCGATCTTTACGTTTCGAAGTACATTTTTTAATAATTACAATTATCAGTTATTGAGTTCATATAATCTCAAACATTTCATGATTTTTCAATGTTTTTCATTCACGCCTTGAGTTACAAAGACGAAAAGTGGAGTTCGTGTGTAAATAATCACAATAAGTCAATAATACCCTTATTGGAAGGAAACGAAAGCATAAGCCATAATTTTGGACTATGGTTTGAGAACTAGGCCGGCCCATACAGAATCTAACACAATTTTGGACTATGGTTTGAGAACTGGTCTGGCCCATCCAGAAACTAACACAGTTTTCACTTTTCACTTTTCACTTTAAACATAGTGATTAGTCGGTTTGATTTCATCTGGTAATTAGTAACTAATTACTAATGTCATACGAACCAAGG
This sequence comes from Noccaea bulbosa, assembly GCA_900406535.1. Classification (NCBI taxonomy): domain Eukaryota; kingdom Viridiplantae; phylum Streptophyta; class Magnoliopsida; order Brassicales; family Brassicaceae; genus Noccaea; species Noccaea bulbosa. The sequence goes on from OVBJ01000080.1 coordinate 56,645, forward strand.
TCGAAATAAAACCAGCGTTTGGTGTAAAACAGAAATTAATAGAAGTTTCGGGAGAGAAAAAAAGAAGCATGCAGACAAAGAAGAACAAACGACATCTAGATTCTAGATAGTGAGAGGATCAAATTAAGAGGAAAAAAAAAAGGAGAAGTATCTTAAAAGCCAAAAGATTAGATTAGAGAATAACTAAGCGCGAAGTAATCTCCTCTTTAACTTTATTGTCGATGATGATTACTAATTTAATCTCAGAAGGCAGAGCACTCTCTGTTCTTCGATGAATGGATCCCTAATAAAACCATCGTCCCGGGTTCGATCCGTCGAGAAGTAGGAAAACAAAAATGGGTTTTCTCTTTGGTTTGTTCATAGGAATCGCTGTTTCTGTCGGTTTGGTCGTCGCATTTGCTCGCTATTCTAATTTCAGATCCACTCGTCGAGCTGAATTGGTAAAATCATTTTCTCATCATTATGTGATGATTATATTAATCAATAATTAAGATACAAAGTATTCTCTTAATTGGGATGTTTAGGCGAGGACCATCGCTGCGTTTGCAAGAATGACTGTTCAAGATTCGAGAAAACTTCTCCCTGGAGATTTTTATCCTTCTTGGGTTATATTTTCACAGAGACAAAAGTTGAGCTGTTCTGTCTATTTTTATATATACCAAATATCTTCTCTACTTCTTTTGCTCTTGTTGATATATATGGATAATTGGATATTGATACTTGTTGATTTAATTACAGTTAAATTGGCTTAATCTTGAACTTGAAAAGATCTGGCCTTATGTAAATGAGGTAACTCTTAATCCTCTTTTTTACACCTCAATAAAATGCATTGTTTTTTTTTCTTTTTTCTCTTTCTTTACCTTTAACATGTGCTGATTTATTCTCTACTTAATCATGCAGGCAGCTTCTGAGCTGATTCGAAGCAGCGTGGAACCAGTTCTTGAACAATATACACCAGCTATGTTAGCATCTCTCAAATTCTCCAAATTTACACTTGGGACTGTGGCTCCTCAGTTCACAGGTCTGGATTTGTTGGTTGCTAAAGCTACATGTCTTAATTCATGTGATCTAAGAGAGAGAAATCTGAAAGCAAGAGTGAAATGTTTTTTTTGTAGGAGTTTCTATCTTAGAAAATGAAAGTGGGCCTGATGGAATAACGATGGAACTTGAAATGCAATGGGACGGTAATCCCAAAATCGTGCTGGATATCAAAACTTTACTTGGCGTGGCTTTACCAATTGAGGTACAATTTATACGTCACTAGTGATGCTATTATTATAAAATGTTGTACACGTGTTTGTTCTTGAGTTTTTCAGTGTTGTTTGTGTACAGGTGAAAAATATAGGATTCACAGGTGTTTTCAGGTTGATTTTCAAACCTCTTGTTGATGAGTTCCCTTGCTTTGGAGCACTTTCTTATTCACTTAGAGAAAAGGTAAGTCTAATGACAATCTTAATTTACTTGCTTGTTAATTACATTTTTTTTGCTGTTTTGTTATAGTGATCTTCTTTTGTTTTGTGTGAGCAGAAATGTCTTGATTTTACACTTAAAGTTATTGGTGGTGATTTAACATCGATTCCAGGGATTTCAGATGCAATCGAAGTATGTAAAACAAATTTCATCTTATATTATTTACAGCATAATATAACATATTTATTGTTCAACAGTCTGTTAATTAAACGACTTTGTTCAGGAAACGATTCGTGACGCTATTGAAGACAGTGTAACATGGCCCGTTAGGAAAATTATACCTATAGTTCCAGGAGATTACAGGTTTTTACTTCTTTAATACTATACCATCTTGATTATTTTTGGTAAGAAGATCATTATTTTATATTAGTGTGATATGTGTTTCAACAGTGATCTGGAGTTGAAACCTGTTGGAACATTGGATGTGAAGCTTGTGCAAGCTAAAGACTTAGCTAACAAAGACATGATTGGAAAATCCGATCCTTACGCTGTATTATTCATTCGCCCATTGCCTGACAAAACCAAAAAGACCAAAACCATTGTAAGGGTCAGGATAATTCTTTCTGTATCTTGACCAAACCATTGGATTGTGCCTAATTTTCTTTCTAATGTGATCTAGAGTAACTCGCTGAATCCGATCTGGAACGAACATTTTGAGTTCATTGTGGAAGATGTATCAACTCAACATTTGACAGTAAGAGTCTTTGACGACGAAGGAGTCGGGTCTTCTCAGCTGATCGGTGCTGCTCGAGTACCGTTAAACGAACTCGTCCCCGGGAAAGTCAAAGATATTTGGTTGAAGTTAGTCAAGGATTTAGAGGTCCAAAGAGATACAAAAAATCGTGGTCAGGTTAGCATTTCCTCTTACAAAGTATAACATTCTCTTTCTGATGACATCTCTCTATTACTAGTATTAAAGATATATATGTGTTTATAGGTGCAATTGGAGCTCTTATACAGTCCCTTAGGCAAAGAAAGCGATTTCAAGAACCCTTTTAACCCGAACTTCTCATTGACCATTTTAGAGAAGGTGCTTAAGCCTGAAAGCGAGGATTCGGATGCCACGGATGTGAAAAGATCAAAGAGTCCGAAGAAGAAAGATGTGATCGTGAGAGGAGTGTTGTCAGTGACAGTGGTGGCTGCTGAAGACTTACCAGCTGTAGATTTAATGGGGAAAGCGGATCCGTTTGTGGTGATCACATTGAAGAAATCTGAATCGAAATCCAAGACTAGGGTTGTACCGGATAGCTTGAATCCGGTTTGGAACCAGTCGTTTGATTTTGTAGTGGAAGATGCTTTGCATGATCTCTTGATTCTTGAAGTGTGGGATCATGACAAGTTTGGCAAGGTAAGATAAATGTTATTAATACACGCATTCACGGAAAACTAGCTAAAAAGTTATTAATATTAATGTTGATTCTGTTTGTTTGTTATTTGAAGGATAAAATAGGGCGAGTGATAATGACATTGACAAGAGTGATGGTAGAAGGAGAGTTTCAAGAGTGTTTTGCGTTAGATGGAGCCAAGTCAGGGAAGCTTTGTGTCCATCTCAAATGGACTCCAAGGCTTAAGCTCAGAGACGCCTCCTGAGTCCTTTTTCTTCTACTCTCAAGTCTCAACACACTTTACTTTTTTCCTTTTCTTTTTTGGTTGTATAGTGTGCTTATGAGTTATGACTACTGATCACTGATGTCAATTGCCATCCTTTCCTTCCTTGCCATAGAAGAAAGTAATATTAAATATTATTAAATAAGCACTTCTTAAATAATCTCTTCTTGTTTGGTTATGGCCTCTATCTAACTATTTTATGCAAAATATAGACGCTCGTATAAATAAAGATAAAGCTTATAAGTTTAGGATATCTCATTTTGGGGATATAATAAAAATCTGGTAATTAAATTATAACTTATAAGTTTCTAAATATCTGATTTTTGAGGGTGTTAATGTTACGTGGTTGATAAGCGACAAATCGTGGCATGGTCATGGTACAAACTTACAAACTAGTGAGTTAAACTAAATTAATTAAAAGTGTATACAGCACATTACCTTATAGTAATATTCGCTTCGTATATGCTTGCTGTCCAAAAAAGGAGAAATAAAAAATAAGATTCTGATGCTTATAAGCATGTTCTAGATTATGCCAAGTATATGTATCTCTCACTACTCGTAAGATACTAATTGGCTAATTTTCTCTAATAGAGACTTCCGAATATTTCAAATCCAAGTCCTCTATTCTAATGCATTTATACGACTTTACGTGTCTCGTAACCAAATTGACACGTCACCCTTTTGATTTTTTTAGTATATTTTGTTACTAAACAATACGAAGAGCGCATCAAATCATTTCAGAGGCTTAACAAAGTCAATAACTCCTTAAACTATAGTATTTATAACCATAGGTATATTTCATTTTTTTTTTGAATATAAAAAGAATACGTAGAGACATTTTTCCTAAAATCTCCCAAATAAACCTCTTTCCCTCTCCCCGCTTTTTTGATATACTTGTTCGTTTTCACTTTTCAGAAACTGTTACATACATCTCTCTCAAGATTTCGTACCAGAAGATCGCTTGTTGATGATCTTCCTCTCGTTCGCTATAGTTTGAGAGTGAAAAAAAATGGCGGGGAACGATTGGGTGAATAGTTACTTGGAGGCGATCATCGCCGCCGAACCGGGGATCGGAAATTCAAAATCGTCGCTTCTGTTAAGAGAGCGTGGCCATTTCAGTCCGAGTCGTTATTTCGTGGAGGAGGTCATCACTGGCTTCGACGAGACTGATCTTCACCGTTCCTGGGTTCAGGTATACATACTCGCTCCCTTCTTCGCTTCCGATTCTTTTGGTTGTTTTTGTTGTTGTTGCGTTCTGAAGCTCCTGAGAATTTTGGATTTGATTTTCGCTGTTTCAAGGCTGCGGCAACGAGGAGTCCGCAAGAGAGGAACACGAGGCTGGAGAATTTGTGCTGGAGGATTTGGAATTTGGCTCGCCAGAAGAAGCAGGTTCGTTTTGTGATTTCCGATGAATCGAACAAGATCGTTCGCAATTAGCTGTTAGACTCACTGGTTTCCCAATTAAAAATCAGGTCGAAGGAAAGAATGCCAAGCGTGCTGCTAAACGGCATCTCGAGCGCGAGAAAGCGAGGAAGGAAGTAACAGATCTATCCGAAACCGATGGAGAGAAGGCAGATGGCGGCAACACCACCACCAAAGGAAGAATGTCTCGGATCACTTCTGTTGACGTCTTTGATAACTGGTTTGCTCAACACAAAGAGAAGAAGCTCTACATCGTCTTAATAAGGTATTAGCAACTAGCAACTGATTTGATTGATTGGAAAGTGATGGTAGGTGAATAAAAGTGGAAACTTTCTTGCAGTCTTCACGGTTTGATCCGTGGTGAAAACATGGAGCTTGGCCGTGGTTCTGATACCGGTGGCCAGGTGAAGTACGTTGTGGAACTCGCAAGGGCACTGGGGTCAATGCCGGGAGTCTACCGAGTCGATTTGTTGACCAGACAGGTATCAGCGCCGGATGTGGATAGCATCTACTCTGAGCCAACTGAGATGCTGAATCTCTTGGAGACAGATAACACAGAGCAAGAGCGTGGAGAGAGTAGTGGCGCTTATATCATCCGTATACCTTTTGGTCCCAAAGATAAATACGTGCCGAAAGAGCTCCTCTGGCCTCACATCCCTGAGTTTGTTGATAGGGCGCTTAGTCATATTATGCACATCTCTAAGGTTCTTGGTGAGCAGATTGTTGGCGGAGAACAAGTGTGGCCGGTTGCTATTCACGGACACTATGCGGATGCTGGTGATTCCGCTGCTCTTCTCTCTGGGGCTCTGAATGTGCCGATGGTGTTCACGGGGCATTCTCTTGGCCGTGACAAGCTTGAGCAACTCCTGAAACAGGGGCGGACAAAAGAAGAGATCAATGCTAACTACAAGATAATGCGGCGGATTGAGGCGGAGGAGCTCTCTCTTGATGCTTCTGAGATAATCATAACTAGTACAAGGCAGGAGATAGAGGAGCAGTGGAGTCTTTATGATGGGTTTGATCCGGTTTTAGAGCTTAAACTCAGAGCAAGGATGAGAAGAGGTGTGAGCTGTCTAGGCAGATTTATGCCTCGCACGTTTGTAAGTACCATCATCTCTGTTCCTCTTTGGAAAGGGCTTGAAATGAGATTTTTTTATTTTTTTTCTTTATTCATGGCTCATGACTTCATTTGTCATGTGATCATTCTAGGTAATTCCTCCAGGAATGGAGTTTCATCACATTGTACCACATGATGTTGATGCAGATGGAGAGGATGAAAATCCAGAATCTGCTGATCCACCAATTTGGTCTCAGGTAACTGTATCTTCAAATCACAGCCTATTCTTTTTTCCTTCTAATCAAAGGTTATTACATTTACTATATTTTTATTTACTGTGAACTCTTCACTTGGGGACAGATTATGCGCTTCTTTTCTAACCCGCGCAAGCCTATGATACTCGCTCTTGCTCGACCAGACCCTAAAAAGAACTTGGTGACTCTAGTCAAAGCATTTGGAGAATGCCCTCCATTACGGAAACTTGCTAACCTTGTAAGTTCTTCTCAGAATCATATGATCTTCAGCTAACTTTCTGGAAGGTGCGCCACTTTTTTAATTCTTCTTTCACTCCCTTGGATTGCAGACATTGATAATGGGAAACCGAAATGATATTGATGAGTTGTCCAACACTAGTGCCTCGGTGCTGCTCTCAATTCTGAAGCTAATCGACAAGTACGACCTTTACGGTCAAGTGGCAATGCCTAAGCATCACAACCAAACTGATGTGCCTGAAATTTACCGTTTAGCAGCCAAAACAAAGGTAAATGCTAAAGCATGTTTACTATTCTATGCTCATGCGAGCCCCAGTCTTTTTCTTGTGTTCTGAAGTTGCTTGCATTTGATTATCAATCTAATCTGAAACCTTTTTTTTTTTGCAGGGAGTATTTATAAATCCAGCTTTCATCGAACCATTTGGACTGACTCTAATCGAGGTATTAACCTTTTTTTTATCTCTCTCTTCAGTACTCTATCCTATCAGGATTTCTTGTTTAACAGGCTCTGTATATAACAGGCGGGAGCTCATGGACTTCCCACTGTTGCAACAATCAATGGAGGACCTGTTGACATTCATCGGGTTAGTAGCTTTCCATGATGTTACAATAACATTCAGTCAAGTGCAAGCTATATATAGCTGATATTTGGTGCTAACTTGCAGGCTCTTGACAATGGTCTTCTAGTTGACCCTCATAATCAGCAAGCTATAGCGGATGCTCTCCTGAAACTGGTTTCAGACAAACACCTTTGGACAAGATGCAGACAAAACGGCCTAGACAACATCCACCGGTTTTCATGGCCAGAGCACTGCAAAACATATCTGGCCCGGATAGCAACATGCAAGCAAAGACATCCTAAATGGCAGAGAGTTGATTTTGAAAACTCAGACTCTGATTCACCCAGTGACTCCCTTAGAAATCTACATGACATCTCCTTGAACCTGAAAATCCCCTTGGATGGCGACAAGGGTGGAAGTAACAATGGTGTAGATACTACTAATCTAGACGCTGAAGACATCTCCGCTGAACGGAAAGCTGAGATAGAGAAAGCTGTTTCAACACTGGCGCAGAAGAGCACACCAACAATGAAACCTGACTCAAAGATGCCGACTTTGAAAAGACGGAAACATATATTCGTCATCTCCGTGGACTGCGACGCGACCTCCGATCTTCTCGCGGTGGTCAAAACAGTTATCGATGTTGCAGGCAAAGGCGGCTCAACAGGATTCATACTCTCAACCTCGATGACTATATCTGAGACTCACAACACATTGCTCTCAGGAGGGTTGAAACCACAAGACTTTGATGCTGTTATCTGCAACAGTGGAAGTGAGCTCTACTTCACGTCCTCTGCTTCTGAGGATAAAACAGTGCTTCCTTACACACTCGATGCAGATTACCATTCCCATATAGAATTCAGATGGGGTGGAGAGAACTTGAGTAAGACTTTGATCCGCTGGATTACTTCTGTTGAAGAGAAGAAGAAGCTCAAACAAGGAGAGATTCTATCCGAAGATGAGTCTTCTTCAACCAACTATTGCTTATCCTTCAAAGTGAAAGACTCCGCTTCGGTAAATACACTCTTTACTCACTTGAAACCTCGATTCTGATTATTTTTAGTATTTTCTGTTACCTTCTAATTATCCCTTCATTCAATCAAATCTCTGCAGATGCCTCCAATGAAGGAGCTGAGGAAGTTGATGAGAATCCAAGCACTGCGTTGCAATGTCGTTTACTGCCAAAGCGGAGCTAGGCTAAACGTAATCCCTGTTCTTGCTTCACGTTCTCAGGCCCTTAGGTAAGTTTTGATCACAAACCAATTATCATATCTACACATCAATCGCTTCTCTGTTTTGAAGTTTGGAACACATCTGTTTTTTCAGGTATTTGCTAGTGCGGTGGAGCATTGACTTATCGAACATGGTGGTGTTCGTAGGAGATTCAGGTGACACAGACTACGAAGGCTTGCTTGGAGGAATTCACAAAACAGTGATACTCAAAGGCGTAGCCAGTGACTTGCGTCAGTTACACGGCAACAGAAGCTACCCAGTGGAAGATGTGATTCCAGTCAATAGTCCCAATATTACTGAAGCTGAAGAATGTAGCCGTGACGCCATTAAGGCCGCTCTACAGAAGCTTGGGATCAATCTCCTCAAGCATTGAGGCTGTTTTTTTTTTTTCCTCAATAAAACAAGTTTTTTGCTGTACCAATATGCAATGACAGAGACAAAAGTGGAAAGAAAAAATCAAATTTACGTTACTCTTTGTGATGATCAGGACGTAGATAAACAGTACAACATATCAACATGATTGTCTAATATTGAATGAAATTACAAATTTTTGTGTTTTTACTATACCAAAGAAAAAGAGTACAACTAAAAAGCAATGTCATACATGTGATGATACTGCATGCGTAATAATTCGTTAAAGGGGTTTATATCTTTTTGCTATCCTTTGGGCTTGTCTCTTTCTAACAAAACTCGTACTTGAAAAAATTCACAGAATTATATGCAACGTACTTTTCTAAGATCTCACTTATAAAGTAGTACAATTTATACGTTTCGACTCATGAAGTGTGATTTATTAACATAAAAAAACGTACAAATCTTTTATAATCTCGATCGAGTGTCTAATGAGAAAATTATACATTAAATCGAACCAAAACCACATCGGGAAAATTGAGTTGAATGTTATTTATGATGTCCTTTAATTCATTTCCTTCTACATCTGGATAACTGTAACAGAAATTTAAGTCAATATCATGAAAAAAAAAAAAACAAACAAACAAATTATATGTTGTTAGAAAACCGAACAAAAATCCAACCTAAACCATACCAAAACGAACCACAGGAGAGTCACGTTTTTTTATTTCATTGACCAAAATAACAATAGTACAATACCAAAAGCTGAATTTGTGCACTTGTTAACTCAGAAAGACCAACACACATATAAATAGAAGAGCAATGGAAGTAAATTATAAAAAGAATACTAAACCTCTCCTCTTCAAAATTAAGAGAGAAACAAACAAACAACCCTAAAATACTCAAATTCATGTTTTCTACTTGACTTATTCTTCTGTAAAAACCAAAAGCAAGCCCTAATTATATAGATTATCGATCCCGTACGTTTACCCCCTGAAGAAGAAGATACTAGTTAATGGCGGATCTGACTTGTACGACGCCGTTTCTGCTTTATCCATCACTCGTCGTCATCCTTTTCTTCTACTCCATTAATCACCATAACCGATTTTTCTCCTCCGTCGTCGATGATGATCCTTCTTGTCGTCTCTCTCTCTCTTCTTCTTCTTCTCCAGAATCTGTTTTCTCTTCATTCAGATTCCTCCCTTTTCGTTCTTCTTCATCTTGTCTCACCACTCTCAACAACGTACTTACTTCTTCTTTCTTTTTTCTTTTAATTTCTTGATATATAATTTAGTTTCTTCATTTTCTTTTGTGCTGTCTTCTAGGTTTGTGGTATTAGAGCTAGAATGTGTTAAATAAAATTTATTTATTTTTAATTAATTGATTAATGTTGTTTACATTGATCAACAGACTTCAGAAGAAGTTGCAGCGGTAGAAGAAGTTGATGAAGCGGTGGAGAGAATCGAAGAAGGTTTGGCGATGGCGAGAGCCTCCATAAAGAAAGCCAGAGAAGAGAATCTCCGTCGTCGTCGTGATCGGAGGAACAATTCGGATATGGGATTCGTATCAGACGGATCTGTCTATCTCAATGCTTTTACTTTCCGTCAGTTAAGACCTTTTCTTTCTCTCTTTCCTATTTTTGCTTATCTCTCTCCCTCTCTCTTTCTATTCCTAATTTTTAGTTAAGTAGATGCAATTATGCAAATATACAAATTAGTATATACCTTAACAACATCGTTTAGTTTGATCACTTGATCGAAGGTGGAGTATATATGTAGCTGAAAAGTAGGTGCTCATTAGGATATGTACTTTACTCCAAATGACCCTTAATAGAAATATGTGTCAACATCAAAATCCTATAAGTTTCCATTTTTAGTAACCTACGGCCTACGCACTACTAGTTTTCTTTGCGGTTGCCAGATTATAAATGTCTCTTTTCCTAATTAACTTTCGTTTAATATATTTCTACACAATTATTCTTCCCGTCTTTTATTCTGTCTCTCGCCTCGCAATTCAATATCAGACAATCTTTGAGGAAAGAGTAGTTTAGCTTCTAGGCTTCTCCATCTCTCAACTTGACCTCTGCACACATATCATTCGCTTTATCCAACTTCTATCTTATGTTAAAAGTTAAAAGTCACACATTGGACACTCCATTTATAGATATAAATATATAATGTATATAACACATAGAAACTTATGCATATGTAATGTTTTCGTTTCACATAATAATAAACAGGAGCCACAGAGAGATGGAGAAGAGATTCAAGATATGGACATATAGAGAAGGGGAAGCTCCTCTGTTTCACAAAGGTCCTCTAAACAACATTTACGCCATTGAAGGCCAATTCATGGACGAGATCGAGAACGGAAAAAGCCGTTTCTCGGCGGCTTCACCGGAGGAAGCCACCGTGTTCTACATCCCAGTAGGGATTGTCAATATCATACGTTTTGTCTATAGGCCTTACACTAGCTATGCCCGTGACCGTCTCCAAAACATTGTCAAAGACTACATTTCTCTCGTCTCTAACCGTTACCCTTATTGGAATCGTAGTCGCGGTGCTGACCATTTCTTCCTCTCCTGTCATGACTGGGTGAGTCTCTGTTTGATTATACACATTTCTTGTCTCCCAAGTTAACTAAGAAAAGCCCTAGCCCTAACTTTTCTTTCTTTGTTCATTGTTCTTCAAGGCACCCGATGTTTCAGCGGTGGATCCAGAACTATACAAGCATTTCATCAGAGCGCTCTGCAATGCCAATGCCTCCGAGGGATTCACTCCCATGAGAGACGTTTCATTACCGGAAATCAACATTCAATACGGCCAATTAGGGTTTGTACACAACGGAGAACCGCCTCAGAACCGAAAACTCTTAGCGTTCTTCGCCGGTGGTTCTCACGGAGAAGTCCGGAAGATACTTTTCGAACACTGGAAAGAAAAAGACAAAGATGTCCTCGTCTACGAGAATCTCCCGAAAACCATGAACTACACCAAAATGATGGACAAGGCAAAGTTTTGTCTATGTCCAAGCGGTTGGGAAGTGGCGAGTCCAAGAATCGTGGAGTCTCTTTACTCTGGTTGCGTTCCGGTCATCATCGCAGATGCTTACGTTCTTCCGTTTAGCGACGTGTTGAACTGGAAGAGCTTCTCTGTTCATATTCCGATATCGAAGATTCCGGAGATAAAGAAGATTATCGAAGCGATATCGGAAGAAGATTACTTGAAAATGCAGAGGGGTGTGCATGAGGTTCGAAAACACTTTGTGGTAAACAGACCATCGAAGCCATTTGATATGTTGCATATGATTATGCATTCTATTTGGTTACGGAGGCTTAATGTTAGGATCCCTCTTTCACAGTGAACTATATATATTTGTTATACTTTTTTATAGATAATACACAGACGTATAATTGTGCTTATATAGGATCCTCAGAAACTATTACAAATTTACAATGTTCCGTTCTAGATTTTTTTTAATCAGAACAAACCCTTCTGGTTTTGTTTGAGATTGAAACGTATAATTTTGGGCCATCATTAGAAAATGAGAAACATATTTATTTTGATTTTAGTTCGTTACGACTTTGACGTAGCTTCGTCCTTGCTGTAATGCCTTTAAAGTTTCGCCCAAATCTCTCAGAGACAATGACTTCTTCTCGTTTTGCATTTTTTGTATTTTATTATATTTTTTGTTTCTCTGATTTTTGTTTTTTTTTTTATAACTAAAACATAGAAGCTTGACAAAGTCAAGGAGACAAGAACGCGAACATTATTATCGAGTCAAAGTCAGCATCATCGCTGCAAACTCCAAAAACAATAAAATATTGTTAAAAACGTCTTTAAAAAGTGGGAGAGAAAGGAAGAGAACTTCATATTATTCTCAAGCTTACTTTGTAAACTAGAGATATAAACAAAAAACAAAACTTTCTCCTTTTCTTGGAACATAAAATAAAGAGATGAGTTTATGTTCAGAGATCTCTCTACAGTCTATTCCTTTTTGGAGCAGAGCATATTCTGTTTACAATGATGACGACCAAGACTCTGTACTACTCTACCCTGAGCTTCTTTTATCTCCATTGAACAAGTCTCTTGTGCTCAAAACCTCTTATTCGCCCGACGTTGTCTTTGTCGGCGAATATAAGGTTAGAGCTAGTCTTTCCTCCACTCTTCAAGCCATATTCGACAAGTATGGAGACATCACATCAGATTCCAAGCTCCAATCTCTCTCCACACGAACATACCACCTCGAGACTCTAGCCGAGGTTGTTATCGAGCTCCAATCAATGCCTCTGCATCGGCTATCCGAAACACGAGCTGGTGAGATTCTAGCGATCGTTAAGGACATAGAGTCGGCAAAGATCCGAGCGGGTTGGCTCCGGTCCGTTCTTGAGGAAATTGTTGTGGCAACGAGGTTTGTCAAAAGACGTGATACGGTAGTTATGGAGAAAGAAGCGTGCGAGAGAGATTTGTTGCTTGCTAAGCAAGAAATGGATTTGAGTTTGAAGAAGCTTACAGAGAAGGAGAAAGAGATGAATGAGTTTCGGGAGAGATTGATGAAGACTGCAGGGAAGTTGGGGTCTTTGGAGATGAAGCGAGCGTGTCTAGATAAGAGATTTGCGTTTCTTAGATCTAAAGTCGAAAAGTTTCAGGGTCAATCTGTATTTAACGACATTTTGTAAAGAAAATGTTCGTGATTTTTCTTCTTCGTTTGCGTTTCCAAACGCTGCTGATCCCCAGTTTTTGCTTTCACGTGTGAATGCCATCCACGAAAGCATTTGGTAATTGGATCTCCTTTTCATGATGATGATATCGTCAATTGTTGATGAAATTAAAACAAAATATTATTTTTATTTTTGTGGACGTTTTGGTGTTTACTGTTTAGTCAGTCATATGGTCCCCATGTGAGTCATGCGACCACATGATTTATAAATTTGAACTTTGAACATACAGGTCCCAGAGTAAAAAGCTATAACGTTTTATAACATCAACACTCTTCATTATCAGACAGGTGAAGATATTACCAAAGAAATATCACACTTGTAAATAATGTCACATTGTCTAATTCAAAAAAAATATACAGAGATACTTGAAAGAAAACATAAACACACATTTTACTCACACACAAACATCAAATTACAAAATTGAAGCAGAGTCTGATGAATCATGAAGGAAGAGAGTGTATTCTTACTTGAAACATGAAGGAAGACTTGGCCCGTGGCAAACAAAGGCCATCGCGATGTATACAACCAGTGAGAGTACAAGTATCAGAGCTATCCTGCAGAAAAACAAGATTCATGACTCATGAGCAGAGAACAACAACCAAAAAGATTAGAAACGATCCATCTTTTCAGACAACAGTTAGGTTTGTCTCGAATCAAGTCTAAAGAGACTTACGTAAGCTTGACATTTCTCCACCACATGATGCTTCTGAAACGGCGAGCTTGCTTTCTGAAACGAAAAGTGTTGCCTTGCATATTTTCGGTTTTATCAACCAGCAACTCCAAACGCTCCCCTCTATCCAACACTTTATCTATATTCTCAATCATCACGTTTCTAACCTGAATATGAAAACGAAACGCAAGAGCAAAAGTAGTTAGGTGTCATGTATGATTATTCTAGAGCACAAGTTAAAAAAGATATGGTTTTGCAACTTTACCTGGCTCATTTCACCTTTGATTCTGCTGATCCTGTCTGCATTTGGATCGTTTGAATAGTATTCCATTTGTTGGCTCAAAACTCTTGAAAATTCATCATTCATTGAATAAGCTTGAGCCGAATGAATAGCGCGGCCATATGTTCTCACAAATCTCTGATGAATCTCATCCAGAAACGCAAACGGAACACTCCCTGTAGAGTATAAAGTGTTAGAAACATACCATGAATCATCCACTACGTGCTGAAAACACCAAGCAAGTCCTATGACAATACTAACATCACCAAAATGCTTCCCAAAAATAACATCTTTTAACTGAGACGAACAATTTTTGTTCTAATAGTATCTCACCAATGATAATCCATAAGGTTAGGCATTAATAAACACACAAGTTCTTACAGGTTGTTAATTTGTACTGATAACGATAGAACAAAGCAAATTCAAACACAAAAAGCAAAGTTTTAAGCTACCAAAATCTCCAGAATTGAGATCCCGCTTAATCGAAACAAAAAAAAACAAGCAAATTGATAGTGTGATAGAAGCAGAGATGAAGAAACTGAAAACAAGAGCCAATTCATGTAAATAAAAATAAAATAAAAACTGGCGAGCCTTACTTCCGGCGTTTTCGTCGGCCATACAGAGGACGGTAAGGCCATCGGTTCGGTTGACGTGGAAGACGAACCGATCCTGAGAATAGGACATGTGGCTATCGTCATCGGATCCGGGTAGCTTCTCCAGAATCTGCTTCGCTATTGAGTTCGCGTTGGTCGAAGTCGCGCTAAACTCCGATAACACCACCGTTCCACGAGCCACCAAGGCATATAAGATCGCCATCTACTCCAGCTCAGCTCACTCCGATTAAAGAAAAAAATAATATCACAAAATTACAGAGAAACCTCAGATCTTGACTACAAGTCTACAACGACGAACCAAATCGCTCACCACCCCCAAAAACTGATTGATTAGAGTTAGACTATCAAACCCGAGAATCGTTCAACACCTACTCGCAATTAAGTATCTCCGTACATCGAATTGAAAACTCTTTGCAATAATTCTGAGGAACCCTATTACAATTGAATTTTATCCCAAGCCCGCTTTACAGTGAAAGATGACTTTTTGATTTTTGAATTTCGAAAAAAACAAAACGAAGCAACAAATATCTGGCCAGAAACTATTGTCTTGGGCTTATATTAACTTTAGTATTCGCTAGTTACTATCTCAGACGGCCCAAACATAAAGAGCCCAACTAAATGGTACTAAACCGCACTGTGAGTGTATCAGCGGATTTATCGGTTATGGGTTTCAGTTTTCATAATCTCAAAACTGTACAAAAGTATACAAGCCTGTCTTCCTATGGTATTTAAGAAACCGCATGGTTCTGGAGAAGAGGACTTGTATAGTGCGACAAAGAACATTTTTCTCTGTTATAGAGTTTTTCTATTAAAATCTTTTATTTCTTTTGATAATAAACCAACTTCCGTGGTAGCAATATTGATGCCAAAATATAGCTTGGACCAAAAGTCTGCAGTAATGAATAGTTTGTCGTAGAATACCAACTTTTTCATACTTCTAAAAGCAGTAATTAATAGCCGCATTAAATCTAGTGAACCTACTATTATACTTTTGCAGATTTCACGCATAAAATTAGGAACGTGTCTTACCTTGTTTAATCATTGCAGTCATTAGAAAATTGATTAACATAGGTTTAGTGATCCATCATCAGCAAATCAACCAACCAAAAACCGGTTCATCAAACCGGCCTTGCAAACACGTTTTTTTAGTTTCCTGGTTTTTAGTTTTTAGTTTTTACCAACCACTGCCGTGGAAGATACACAAACAGCAAAATTCAAAAATCTACTGAGAGAAAAAACACACAAGAGAACGAATACAAGAAGACGCAACCCTAAATTTTAAAGAACATGAACTCTGCAGAAGAAGAAGAAAAATCCGAACCGGGAATAACCGAGTTGCATCTAACAGAAATCATCTAATCCACTTGGCTCCACCAGTACATAGAGCGGCTTTCCTTTCAGCTTGTGTTGCCCCTATAACAGAAGTTTCAGTTGAGATTACAAACCCTAAATCGAACCAAAATCAATTATGTCACTAGATCCTTTTAAAAGACCAAGCCCCATATAACTTCTTGAACAAGTAAGAAGGTTTGTGACTGAGTCTGACCTTGACTTCAGGCAAGCCAATAACACAAGCACACTCCACAACTTCAGCTCCTTGACTTTCTATAAAACGTCAAAATGTTCAAAAACAAAGAACAAGGAAAAATTTTTTTTGTCACATAACAAATCAAGATAACTCTCATTATTTATAAGAAAAAAAAAAAAAAAAACAGGAAAAGTGAATAACCCATAAGGCTAATGGCGGCAGAGAGTGTGCCGCCAGTAGCGACGAGATCGTCGATGATAATGACGCGTTCCTGTGGCTTAACAGCGTCCACGTGCATCTCCAAACGGTCGTGTCCGTATTCGAGCTCATAAGACTCCGATATCACTTTCCCTATATTAACAAGTTTGGCCTTTTCAGAATCTCAAGAGTCATCGTAACAAAATAAGACAGTGAATGAAGTGAAAATATATAAATTTTACCGGGTAATTTTCCTGGTTTACGCAAAGGGACAAACTTTGCGCCTATGGCTAAGGCAATAGAGGGACCGAACATGAAACCTCTTGCTTCCACTCCTATATATATACAGACAAATTTGCTTGTTAAAAAAAATTGAATTTTTTTATGACCCTTTTAAGCCTTTGTTGCTTTAAGAGGTAAGCCCATTTGATGAGACACCGATTTGTTTGGCATTTACTTAACAAACTTGATGACGAAACACTGTAGACAGGGAAAAAAGAGGATAAGGAAGAAAAACAGAGGAGTTTTACCAGCAACGACAGAGATTTGCATGTCTTTGTAGCGATCCACAAAGATATCAATCGTATGTTTAAACGCCTTGTGATCCAGCAGCAACGTTGTTATGTCTTGGAACATAATTCCTGTCCGAGAAAAAGAAACATGCTGAGAGAATTGAGCAAAAAACAGAGCAAATTCTAAATAGAGACGGAGTATCATCTCAGTTGTTGAAACGAAACAGAGGAACATGTTTTACGACCTTCCTTGGGGAAATTAGGAACCACTCTAATGGCTGCCGATATGGCTTCCAGCCTTGGATCTCCTTTCAGACCATTCTCCGCCGCAAACATGGTCTCTCTCTCTCTCTCCTCTCTTTCCTTCTCTCTAGTTTTGAAAATTATGGGAGAGTGAAGGAGCGTCTCACTTGTATGTTTATCTTTCTCTCTCTCTCTCTCTCTCTCTCTCTTGATAAGTAAATGGGAGAATTCAAAGTAGAAAACAATTGAATTTCCCTCGCAGAAGAAGGAAACGAGGAAATAAAATGAGATCAGATCCTTTGTCGCTCTCTCTCTCTGTGCGTGTCTTTGTCTCGCTCTGTTCCTCTGTTCACCACCAGTTGTAGAGATAGTGGGTGAGAGAGCATTAAATATTAATTAGAGAGATAGAGAGAGCGCGTGAAGAGTGTATGCCACGCGCGAACTGGATCGGCACACAGGATTTATGAACCGCAATAAAATCACCATCACATAGACATAGGGGTACATTAAAGAGGAGCGAAGAAGATCCGAAGAAGAAAAGAAAATCTTATGGATCTTCGAGAGAATCTTTGCCTTTTTATCTCTTTTTGAGTTTCTCTCTCACTCTATCTCTCTCGAACGAAAGACCTATAAAGGTAGAGGAGATTCGATACTCTTGCCCTGCAGAAAACCATTTCTACAAAAAGAAGTACCCATTCTCCTCATACTAGTTCACATTCCATAGTTCGTGTCTTGTCTCCTCCATAATATAAAAAACGTCTTTATTAGCCACTTATTATGAAAAAAAAGTTACAAGTTTTTCTCACTGTATGTAACTTGTATTGTACAGAAAATAAATAAATTTCGTATTAGTATGAACTTTTAATTAGTCATCTCCTTTTTTCCTTAAATCTCTCTTCGTAGGTGCTTATACTTTTGTCTCCTACACTATAGGCTACTTACTGTGTGTGTGTGTGTGTACGAGTACTGGTTTTATGAGATTGCGTATATAACAAATTAACAATTAATTAGTAGTACTGGTTTTTATGTGAATCCAAAGCGTCGGTAAAGTACTCAAGTACAAGGCATCAAATCACCAAAATAAATACTATCATCAGCAAAGAGCCAACATGCGCCTAAATTTTGAGTGGGACATGCTAACTATATCAAAAATTATTTTCGGTAGATGGTATGGGTACGGGAATTAGTTTTTGAATTCAGCTTAAGATATAATAAATATATAGTTTAGATATATTTACTTATTTAATATATCCTCTCAGCAAAAATATATTTGTAATCTTGTATCATTTCATGATAAGAAGATACATCCAAATCACACCAGATCTTTTTACTATAATGGACTTAGATCTTTTACTATAATGGAATTAGCCTTTGTGTTCTAACTGTTTGCCTCTTTTACTCATTTAATCTATTATTAATTTAGAAATTTATTATACCCTTGACGTATATTTCTGATAGCTTAAATAACAAATACTTCTCTGTTGACAGTTTGACATCGTGTTCTAGATGCGTATCTCTCATATTGAAAAGTATATCAGTCTTTGACTAATTAATTATAGAGAGTATTATGTATACATAAGATTTAAAGTTGGAAAGCACTTTAAGCATGTACTCTACTATGTTCAAATAGAAAACAAAAAGCTATTGTATAGTATAGTTCAAGGATAATTGAACCTCGTACCGAGAAACCCACCACAGAGCTTATCGACAACATAAACAAAACCGAATTGAAAATCGAAAACAATACAATGACAACTTCGAGGATATATCCCCAAATCTTGTGTCCAACTTTATCGTTTAATAATCAATAATCATACAAAACTTATTACACTTTAAACTGACAATCTTATTGTATAAATTGCAAACGAACGATTTCAACATTCGTTATGAGCGTCTTGATATTGCAGACTAGTCGTCCAATCTTCTGGCTCATTATTTAACAGAAATAAACTTGAAATACACCAAAGTAGGTAGGAATCTGAGTGATTTCTGATTTAGGTGGTCTTTTTTGGATTGTAGTGAAGGAGAATTTTCTGTTTCGCCCTTAATGAGTTTATGATAAACAAAGAATGGATGATTTTTTCTAGGAAATAGTTTATGATTCAGTTTTACGGGGGTTAGATCTCTATTTGAGAAGGCTCATAGATCTGGGACCGCGAGTTTCATTTATTCTAATGCGTTTTTGTACAATTAAACAGCTGGATAACCGTTGGTGGACGCTATTTTTATGTTGGATGGTTGTAAGTTGGACAGTTTGTGAGTTAGACGGTTTGTATCAGTGTACAATTGATATGAGTTCGAAAATTATTTTGGAAAACTATCCATACGAAAGCGTACAAATGAGAATCTGCCCAATTTGTTAACTCATAAAAACGTTTTCAATTGACTGGTATCTATATGAAATTATCTATGAGAATTTTGTCCACAAACACATTAACATATAGAAAACCCAGATTCAAAAATACCATCTCGTGAATAAATGGAATATGAGTTCTTCTGGGATGCATGAATGAGAAGACAAATAATTACTATGAGAAGAAGAGTTGAGTTATCAAATCTAAAACTCAATTTCAGGTTTTGATTATTAATTAAGTCCATTCTTTAATTAGAATAATCAAATTTAGTATTTAGTTGGATATTCATATGAAACCTAGAATTTGATGAAAAGATATATTTTTTGTAGTTCAAAAATTGTGGTTCTTGTGTAAGAGAAAAAAGAAAAGAGAAAAATTGATAAGATGAAGAAGAAATTCATGGAGAAAAAAAAAAAGAGAAAAGAGTAGATGAGAGAATTGTCTTTTCTCTAGGAATCTAATCACACAATTGAAAGTCCCTTTGACATTACAAATTGGTTTCAGATGTGGAAGGCAAACGACTTTAACGACCATGAGTAAACCTGAAACCAGATTTGATATCAACTCAAAAAAATACGACAAATGAAAAAGGAACCACTTTAAAACTGCGGAACACAACAATAAAACAAAGTCAAAGCCTGAATCCTGACATTAAAAACCAACATATTCGCTTGTACACAAAGCTGACGAATTTAAGATGAGACGGCAAAATCTAAGAATCTCTCTCCATCTCTCCTTGAGTACAAACGGTCTAATTCTCATAACAAAGGCTAAAATAGCGAAAAAGCACCAAGGCGAAGGGATAATTGCAGCAGACCTCCATGAGCCTTTTTTTTCCACACCTCCAACAAAGTTGTAAATCTGAACTATTTTAAGACGGCACTGCACAAGCACAAAGAAGACACATCATCAACATCAAAAAACCAGACAAAAACAAAGATTATGCACACAATAGGTACAAGGAATCATCACACTTACTGTATGTGGAAGTATCAATCTGTTCAGGAAGTTCCTTTATATCGACCTCAAACCTCTCTTGCACCTATAAACCATTGAAATCCCAACTTTATTAAACACATAACTCTAATATCAACTCTACCCCAGACAAAGATATATAAAAAAAAAAAACAAACTCCATACCTGATTAAGAACATCAGAATCCGAAGCTGATGCAACAAATGTAATTGCAAGACCCTTGGTTCCAAACCTACCAGCTCTCCCAACCTATTACCACACCAGTGTAACAGTAATGTTAAAAGAGACACTTCCCTAAGTGAGAATCATTAACATATAAAAAAGATTTCAGGATTTTATATATAAGAAAACTTACCCTGTGAAGATATGTATCAGCAGAATCAGGCATGTCGTAGTTGATGACAATGTTGACACGCTCAATGTCAATGCCTCTTCCTACCAAGTCTGTAGCTACCAGAATTCTCTTGTGCCCTTCCTTGAAACTTTTGTAGCGAGTCAACCTATCATTTGATATTAAGATGAAGAGTTAGTATGCCTGCAAAGGGATTTAAGAGCAAGTAGTGGGTTGGTTCAGAAAAATAATTTTTAAGAAAGATACAAACCTCTCTTCTTGAGACATGCCAGAGTGAATGCATATCGAGGGGAAATTGCATTCCACCAGCAACTTGTTCAGCTCACCGGCTCTGCTCACGCTCTTCACGAAGATGACAACTTGATTGAAGTCCAATGCGTCAAGAAGGTCATTCAACTTGCGGTTTTTCTCCATCTCGTTTAATTTGATGTAGTGCTGTTGCAGTAGAACAGATAAAATACTCGGTCAATAAGTATCAAACATAAACGAATACGAGAAATTAAGAACTCACAATAGTTAAGTACCTGGACAAGTCCATGAAGAGTCAACTTGGCTTCATCATCAACATATATTTCCATTGGCTGAAAGCAACAGATATCAGAGTAAAGTGTATTAGCAAGCCTTCTTCAGGCAATGATTTCCACAACAAAAATGAAGACGAATGAAGGACCCCCCGGAACTAAGATCCTCGTCCACCAGGTTTGCCTCATCAAGATGTGAGCTTTGCAATGAATAAGGTCCATAGAACTTGAGTACAATGAAACTTGACACCTCACAAAGCCTCGACTCAACCCACCCAGCACTCTTAGCATTGCAAATAAATAGAAGGAAAAGAGAGGATGAAAGAAGATCTCACTACGAAAAGACATCACTGGACCACACAATAGCTACGTGACATCTTCAGAACCACCCAATTATCCAAACCACAAACTATCCTAGGGATTATGGACAGAGTCATTGCGTCCAGTGATCAAATGGCAGGTTTCTCAGGGCTGAAGGTGCTCAAATAAACCTACGATCTTCGAGGGAAGGCTATAAATAATTCAAAACTACAGGACTTGCAAAGGGAGATAGGATTGGCCGTAGGACATTACATCTTGCATAAATTTCTTGCAGACTGGGCGTATCTCTTTGCTGAGAGTTGCTGAGAACATCATGACTTGTTTGTCGTGAGGAGTCATCTTGAAAATCTCTTGCACATCTTTCCGCATGTCTGACAAAGAAAAACAACACATGTTAAAACATAATATAATCAGGGATAGGTAGGATATCTTATTATAAAGAAAGTCATAAATAATCATACCAAGCGACTCAAGCATTTTGTCACACTCATCAAGGATGAAATGCCTCACATTCTTCAAAGAGAGATCTTTGTCCCTGGCTAGTGCAAGCACCCGCCCAGGTGTTCCAACAACAATGTGAGGACATTCATTCTTTAGCAAGTCTTTGTGATTTTTAATGTTGACTCCTCCATAAAATACAGAAACCTTCGTATCTGGCAGATAGGTACTGAATCGCACGAACTCATTGCAGATCTGCAAGGAAATTCAAGAATTAAGGTGAAATAAGCAAAAGACAACTTGTGGAATGGAGACAGAACTACTAGAAGCCAAGAACATGGGTGAAACAAAAAGAACGTACCTGGTAAGCTAACTCTCTTGTATGGCACAAGATAAGTGCGGAAACCTGGCCAGGAGATGGTTCGATCTGTTGAAGAGTCGAAAGCACAAACACAGCAGTCTTCCCCATACCAGATTTTGCTTGGCAGATAACATCCATGCCCAAGATAGCTTGTGGAATGCATTCATGTTGAACTGGTGGAGAACCAAAGAAAATTGCAGCGAAGGAACCCTTTGTAAGTAGAATATAACCTCCGTATCTTTAAAATTGGTGGCTTAACCACATGCTAAGCTCATTCCAAATCAATAGATTGAAAAAGCGTTTATTACCTGCAAAAAGTAATCAGTGAAATGTTAAGGGACAAGACATACAATTAAAAAGAATTGTAAAAGGAACCTAAGACCATGATCAAAACAATCTCTCGAAACTATAATTGGTAAGTTGTGTTAAACTAACATATCTTCTTGAACTTAGTTAAGAGGTATGCAAAGGAGCAAGATAGGGTACAAGGTAAAGTAAACCAACATAACTTCTCCAGACTTTGTATATAAAATATAACTATGAAGGATAACCAATTAGCTCCAAGGAGTTACTACTGTAGATTTATATACCATAACATTCGACAAAATATTGCGTAAAGAGATTGGAAAGGAAGAATACTGAAAGATTGAACTGTACTTGCCTTCAGACGGATGTTCAAATCCTGAGTCAACAATGGCTCGGAGAAGCTCAGGTTTCAAAAGGAAGTCTCTGAATCCAGAACTGTGTATTCCCACGTAACCCCTGAATCAAAAAGAAAATACAAGATGAGAATTATACAGGACAGTCTCATATTGTTTTCAGGAACTTAAACAATGAAGAAATGCATAAAAATTGCTACTCTGAAAGGTAAGAGACTAGTAAATATCTTACTGCTAACAAAAAAGAATCTGAACCAATATGATAAAACAAATCCAAACACCTAGCATATCATGATGCAATAAACTCACTTTTTCACGGCTTCCCCGTTAACTTTGTTTCCAGAATCTGGGATCTTCTCTTCCTCGTCCTCATAGTCTAGGAGCTCCTCCTCATAAGCTTCGTTGTCTCTAGCGTCTCCCATACTTGACAAATTCTACAAACTGCAGAGAAACTACGATTTAGATTTGCTAATTCGATACAGAAACCTTCAGATTCAGTAAGAAATAGTCTTAAATCTAAACCTTGGATAATCCTAAGCAATAGGGGTCCCCGAGCTCTTAACAGTGTAAGCTCGAGAAAAATTTCTAAGAAGCAGTAAGATATGATGAATTTTGAGCGATAAATTTACCTGAGAGATAAGCTCTGAGCTGGTTGGATCTCGAAATCGATTAGGGTTTCGATGTCACTGATTGACGAAAATTTAAAGCCGACGTCGGGTAGGTGTGGAGAGAGATATTATATAGAGAGACTAGATAGGGTTGACAGCAAATATAATATGGGCTTTATATTACTGCAGGCCCATTTAAACAAAGGGTTCACATTTGCCTGCATAAACGCTTTTTCACTGGGTCAACCCAAAAATTTCGAATAAATTGTAGGCCCATTAAAACAAAGCCCAATTCAACTCAATCCAGTCTCAGTACAAATCTCTCTTTGGAGTCTACGGGTAGCTCAAGATATTTTCATTTCTTTTTTTTGTTTGCATTCAGAGATTTTCGAAGCCCTAAATCCGATTTCGCGATCCAATCAACTCTGCTCAGTTCTCAGGTATCTTCTCGCTCTCAATCCATCAGATTTCACTGATTCTTAGCTGATTCATCAAGTTTACACGCTTAGGATTTGAGAACACTATTTGCATAGATTTATACAACTGTTACAGAGCATTAACAGAAATTTTTCGTATGTTTGTAGAACTTGTCAAGTATGGGAGACGCTAGAGACAACGAAGCATACGAGGAGGAGCTTCTCGACTATGAGGATGAGGACGAGAAGGTCCCAGATTCTGGAAGTAAAGTGAACGGTGAAGCCGTGAAAAAGTGAGTTTTTTTACTTGTCGATCTGTTTCATGAGAACACTGACTGTTTAGATTTAAGGGTGTTCTGAGATTGAGAGTACTGCTTGTTAGCTGTGTAGGTATCGTTAGTCGTTTGCCATTGATAATAGTTATTTCATAGTTCTTCAATGGTGGAAATTCCTGGAGAGTTAACAATGTTCATATTTATTTGTAATCCTCTTCTCATACTTTGTTTTCTTTATGTGTCAGAGGTTATGTGGGAATACACAGTTCTGGATTCAGAGACTTCCTTTTGAAACCGGAGCTTCTCAGAGCCATTGTTGACTCAGGATTTGAACATCCATCCGAAGGCAAGTACATTTCACTCATCCCCTTCTTTCTGAGCTTTCATCCTGATTTTTTTTGTCGGCCTTGCATCATTTAGTGGTGATATGATATAGCATAATTCTATAGTGTTGGTCATTGGTCGTTGAAATCGAATCACCTCATTAAGTTTGAACAAAGATGTGTTGTTCTGATGATTATGTGGCTAGAGAATTCTTTTTATGTTATGATTGCTATGTCCACTGACAATTCGCTAATTACTTTTTCCAGGTAATAAACGATTTCTCAATCTATTGATTTGGAGTGAGCTTAGCATGTGGTAAAGCCACCAATTTTAAAGATACGGAGGTTATATTCTACTTACAAAGGGTTCCTTCGCTGCAATTTTCTTTGGTTCTCCACCAGTTCAACATGAATGCATTCCACAAGCTATCTTGGGCATGGATGTTATCTGCCAAGCAAAATCTGGTATGGGGAAGACTGCTGTGTTTGTGCTTTCGACTCTTCAACAGATCGAACCATCTCCTGGCCAGGTTTCCGCACTTATCTTGTGCCATACAAGAGAGTTAGCTTACCAGGTACGTTCTTTTTGTTTCACCCATGTTCTTGGCTTCTAGTAGTTCTGTCTCCATTCCACAACTTTTCTCATTCTTATTTCACCTTAATACTTGGACCTGAATTTCCTTGCAGATCTGCAATGAGTTCGTGCGATTCAGTACCTATCTGCCAGATACGAAGGTTTCAGTATTTTATGGAGGAGTCAACATTAAAAGTCACAAAGACTTGCTAAAGAATGAATGTCCTCACATTGTTGTTGGGACACCTGGGCGGGTGCTTGCACTTGCCAGGGACAAAGATCTCTCTTTGAAGAATGTGAGGCATTTCATTCTTGATGAGTGTGACAAGATGCTTGAGTCGCTTGGTATGCTGATTTATGACTTTCTTTGTAATAAGATATCCCTGATTATATTATGTTTTAACATTTGTTGTTTTTCTTTGTCAGACATGCGGAGAGATGTGCAAGAGATTTTCAAGATGACTCCTCACGACAAACAAGTCATGATGTTCTCAGCAACTCTCAGCAAAGAGATACGCCCAATCTGCAAGAAATTTATGCAAGATGTAATGTCCTACGGCCAATCCTATCTCCCTTTGCGAGTCCTGTAGTTTTGAATTATTTATAGCCTTCCCTCGAAGATCATAGGTTTATTTGAGCACCTTCAGCCCCAGGAAACCTGCCATTTGATCACTGGACGCAGGGTCTCAATCCAATAATGCCTTGGGTAGTTTGTTTGGGGGTTGGAGATTCTGAAGATGTCATTAAGCATTTCTGTGGTGTAGTGATGTCTTTGCTCAGTGGGATCTTCGATCATCATTTTCTTTTACTTTTTCTATTTATCTGCAATGCTAACAGTACTATGTGGGTTGACTCGGGGCTTTGTGAGTTGTCAAGGTTTCATTTTGCTCAGTTTTATAAGCCTTAATGATCCCGGCAATATTGATATTTCATTGCTAAACTCGCGTCTTTGAGGAGGCAAATCTGGCGGACGAGGATCTTAGTTCGGGGGTCCTTCATCCGTCGTCATTTTTGTTGTGGAAATCATTGCCTGAGGAAGGCTTGCTAATACACTTTACTCTGATATCTATTCCTTTCAGCCAATGGAAATATATGTTGATGATGAAGCCAAGTTGACACTTCATGGGCTTGTCCAGGTACTTTAACCTCTGGGTTCTTAGCTCTCGTATTAGTTTATATCTGATACTTATTGGCTTATAATATGTTACACTGCAACAGCACTACATCAAATTGAACGAGATGGAGAAAAACCGCAAGTTGAATGACCTTCTTGATGCATTGGACTTTAATCAAGTTGTCATCTTTGTGAAGAGCGTGAGCAGAGCCGGGGAGCTGAACAAGTTGCTGGTTGAATGCAACTTCCCCTCAATATGCATTCACTCTGGCATGTCCCAAGAAGAGAGGTTTGTATATTTCGTAAACATTATCCTTCTGATCTAACCCCCTACATGCTCTTAAATCCCTTCACGCAAACTTACTCTTTATCCTAAGCCTAATATGATATGAATATGTAGGTTGACTCGCTACAAAAGTTTCAAGGAAGGGCACAAGAGAATTCTGGTAGCTACAGACTTGGTAGGAAGAGGCATTGACATTGAGCGTGTCAACATTGTCATCAACTACGACATGCCTGATTCTGCTGATACATATCTTCACAGGGTAAGTCTTCTTATTTATGAATTTCTCTTAATCTTGTAGAGATTTTTATTGACTCTCAGTGAGTTTTAAGGGCTCTTTTAACATTACTGTCACACACTGGTTTGGTAATAGGTTGGGAGAGCTGGTAGGTTTGGAACCAAGGGTCTTGCAATTACATTTGTTGCATCAGCTTCGGATTCGGACGTTCTTAATCAGGTATGGAGTTTTGTTCTTTTTCATAAGTTCGTCCATTTTGAGTTGTTATGTCTTGGGGTATTTGATAAAGTTATAACTTCAATTGTTTACAGGTGCAGGAGAGGTTTGAGGTTGATATAAAGGAACTTCCTGAGCAGATTGATACTTCGACTTACAGTAAGTGTGAATCTTTTGATCAACTGTTCAAAAGCATAGTTTTGTCACTGATGTTGCTTCTTCTTCTTAATCTGTGTTCTTCAGTGCCGTCTTGAAGTAGCTTCGTCTCTCAGGAAGATATACCTTTCAGATTACAACGTTGTAGGTGGTTTGGTGTGGCTCATGGAGCTTTGCAACTATCATCCCTTTCTGTTTGAGGACAAGTTTTCTATATATTTAGACCGTTTGTGTAACTCTTTTAAGAAAGAACAGAGATCGAGTTACTTTTCAAGTCTTCGTTAAACACTGTCCAGCTTTTTGTACAAGAGATTATTATGTTTTAAAGATCACAGGATTTAGATGTTTCTTTAAGAAAACTGGAATCACTTGGAAACCCGGATTGAATACTGATTAAAGGTTTAACTGTGCCTCATTCAACGTCGACAGGAATGTGTTTGTTACTACGACGGCGCAGTAAGCTTGCTTGCGACTGTTGCTTTCGTGCTTGCACTAGTTCGATGACTTTCACGATTGCTTCATCTCCACCTCCAACATTACCTTGTTCATTGACTTCCACAATATCATCTGCTTCATCACCACCTCCAACCTTAACTTGTTCATTGACTTCCACAATATCATCTGCTTCATCTCCATCTCCATCTCCAGCACTGCCTTCTTCATCGACTTCCACAATATGATGCACACTATTATCTGCTTCATCATTGACTTCCTCGCCACGGTTTTGAGCATCTAGTGTGTTGGCTTGGCCATCAGGCCCATCGTTTGGCGGACCAGTTGGAGGAGCTTCGTCGCCTTGTGTCTCTTGGTACCTTCTACAAATCAGCATTAGCCAGAATAGAAGCAGAGAGACAACAAAGACGATTAGAAATAAAGCGTGAAAGCTGTGGTGATCGAGCCTGATCGGAGAATCCGACGTGGTCGACTCCACACAATGTTTTTCTCCAACCAACCACTTGTTCTCAATAGCCGTCAAGGTCTTTCCCTCTGTTATGTTCAATATCTGTCTTGATATATCTGGCACCAACGGAGATCCCAATGGAAAAGCCTGCCCAAGAAAAAAGGAAAATAAACATGGAGAGTAAAAAAAAACACTTCCAAAATCTTAATACAGTAGAAGTTAACTAATATTATACTGATGCTTTTTTACTTACAAAGCCAAAGCCATCGGCCTTAAACTTCGGTTCGATAATGGAATACTCGGAACAATATTTAGTCATGAAAAGCTTGACGTAAGCGACTTCATCGAATGCAGCATCAATACCACCACCGCTGCTCTTGTTAAGAAAAAGCTCACGCATTTCTTGAGGTGAATTATAAACCTTCAGCCTCGATTCGTCGAAACCCAACTGTTTTAGCTTTTCCAATGTAAACGAACCCTTTTGATACCCGATGTTCCCTCTGCTCTTCAACAGATCATCCATGTGTTTCACTGTTGGTCGAAGCTCTTGAACAGTCAGCATCGACGTCAGTGTCGCTGTGTAGCTCTGAGTCAGTATCAGCACCACAAAGCACCAAACCACCACTAAAGCCCTTGTGAAAACGCTCTCCGATGGCTTCCCTATAGATGTACAATATTGAAAAATGAGGTAGTTAATACGTACTCCAAAGAAGCTTGAAAGTTATGTGACAAAGAAAACTTACTGTGAGCGAAAAATAGTGTTGAAAATGAGAAGTAGAACACGTTAGATATTCTATCTTTGATCTCAAGTTCCCTGAACTTCTTATCTGCTTGGTGCTCGAAAATCCAAATCATGAATCCAATGTAGAGAAAAGCACCAGCACTGAGAAACCAGAGCTCTTTGGTTAAAGGCCTTAAGAAGACCCATTTTCCTTTCTCTCTCTCGTCCTTAACCGGGACAACGAATACAATACCGGTCTCTGAGTATGGCAATGCGAAATCAACGTAATTAGACCGGTTAGCTAAGATTGTTGTATCCCCCACAGCTCCATCAAACTCCTGTTTACATCATATTGAGAAACACACACACACAAAAAAAAAAAAAAAAAAAAAAAATTAGATATCTTGATCGAAGTTGCTTTCATATTTGACCATTATAGACAGTTTTAAGTGGCAAATAAAACCAAGTTATCAAAAAAAAAAAAAAAAAAATTTTTTAAAAAAATGGTTTAGGGAATTAAGGGAAAATACTCCAAGAAACACTTTATAAACCATTTTGTCGTAGTTTCCATCCGATATTCCATCGGGAGTTTCAAAGGAGACGTACTCATAAGGGACAGCATATGGCATTTGTCTCATCACCGCGTCGAAAACATCGATGCAAAACCCGGTAACCGTTACAGCTTTGGTGTTTGCATCCTTTGTTACCTCCACAAAGTTGGTGAAGCCATCCTTCTTTGGAACTGCTATCCTCAGCTTCTTTGCATTCGTTGGGATTTCCCAACCTTTAGGCACAAGAGTAGTGTCTCCAGGCCATATTATTGGTCTAAGTCGACGCGAGCTTCGTGACATTTTAATGCCTGTTTGATTCGGTCTTAGGCTATTCACTAGCCCTACTTTTGATATCCAGAAACCAACTGTTCTTTCCCCGCTTTCCTCTATATTGATTATCTTGAAAGTCGTCGGCTCTAACTTTCCGTTTTTTAGCTGAAATGTCCCGGCAACGCCTTTGAAACTCACCGTTGATAACGCTTGAAGGAGCTTAGGACCAGAGAGAGCAACACCGAGACCATCAAGATCTGTCCCAAATTCATTTCTTGAAACGTTGTTGGTCTTGTTATAACTCTTGTTTACGTCACTGATTTCTTCGATTGACATTGCAAGTGCTGTGGCAGCATCATAAGCCCAACACTCGAAATTGTTTAGCTCTTTTCCTCCAAACGTTTTTCGCCAACGAGCTTCGAGATAAGATAGCTCTTTTGATCTTGAGAAATATGTCTTGACACCCAATACACCATGCATGTCTTCCAAGCTTGATTCCCCCATTAAACTCATGAGATCAGCTATACCGTTTGTAACGATCCATGCATAGCCTTTATTCATCATACCAATCTCTTTGGCCATAGAAAAAAGCCTCGATCCGAGATCAGGCAACATGTGCACGATGAAAACCCTAGTGGGCATGGTCATTAGTTTGTAAAGCTCTTTCTTGATTTGATCGTCGGAGGAATGTAATGATATTGCGCTTCGGTATCGGATACGAACGTTGATCTCTTGAAAAGCGTCGACTACGTAAGGTAGAATACCTTCTCCGAACTCATTGTCTACATAAATAGTAACAACTTCTCTCCATCGAAAAGACTCTATGATGGCGCTAATGGCGTGAACTTGAGATGAATCGTCGAGTGTGGCTTTGATGAAATATGGACTACGGAGGGAATCAAGAGAAGGGCTTGTCGCAGAGAATGAAATTATGGGAACTTGAGATTGGTTTCCGAGGTTGATTAAAAATGGTGCTTGCATTGAATTCCCTGGTCCAATAATGGCCACCACTTCCCTCTTCTTTATCAAGTATAAAGCTGCATAGTTAAGGTTAACATTTTTCACTTAAGTGTTACCGTATCAAAAGTTTGTGTGGTGATAAGTTTTTTTTTTTTTAAATATAGTTGGTGTAACCAGCGAATAAGAGGCAACACTGATTAGTAAAATTGCGTTACATTTCTGTCATTTTTTCTAACTTTCATACATTTTTGGGTGTTCATTGATCCAATCTAATTTGCTCTTCTACATAATATATATTATAATTTGATAAATTTATTGTAGATAATATAATATAATCTATCAAATTATTATTTTTCTTACGATAATCTTATAGAGTTCTATTTGTTATGATTCTTAAGATAGTAAATATGTATATTAGCTAGATCAAACTAATTCATAGTTCATACACAATCCGTATATGAACGAGCACAATGCAAGATAGAGTACCTGAAGCGGCAGCACCAACAACAGTTCGTTTGGAATCTCGGACGTTGAGGACAATCCTTGTCTTGAAGCCATTGTGAGTGTTATAGAATTCCGACAGAGACATGTTGATAGCTCGCAAGGTCAAATCTGCTAATGTAGAATTAGTGTCAAGAACAACCCCCACTTTAACTTGTAAAGCTTCCTTTTGAGAGTTCCCGAGTAACACTAAGAAGATGAGGAAGAAAAAAAGACATAATGGAAGAGAACGAGACACAACATGATGTAAAAAAGACATAGCTAAAATTTCATAATAGCAAGAGGGAGGACAGACGAGTTGAATAAATATGATATTTTGAAGAAGAGAAGCATTCCGCTTATGAATTAATTAACCGTTGGAATTTGCAAGTAGGCTGTTAATTTAATGCATACGTTAAAGATATCGTTATTAATACAAAATGATGTAGAGAAGACTTGTTTTGGATAATTAACGCGTTACCCGTTACCCATTAAGGCAAAGACGTGTGGTCTTCGATCTAGAAACATACTACAATATTATTATTGTTAAGATGATACAAATATAGATTGGATAATCGTTTGTTAGTCAAAAGACGTTATTGAAGGCATTGACCCAACTTCTCTCCATCCCCATGATTCTATGATGGCGCTAATGGCGTGAACTCGAGATGAATCGTCGTGTGTGGCTCTGATGAACTTAACTGAACGATGACGGCTATAGAAAAGTCTCTCCATGGTTAAGTTGAACATTTGATTGCTTTTCGTGATTGCTTTCATTTAAATATTCACATATGATTTGTCTACGGCATTTATTTGGATTATTATTGCTATTTTCTTTGTGTGATCTCTATGTGGGATTGAAAAGCTAACATGTACTTTGTGGATAGTCTTAAACTCTGGTTGAGTTTTAATTCTGATACCAAAATATCACACAATTTCATACACTTTGTTGTGTTGGGGTATAAAACTCTTTCATGCATGGGATGGTTCATGACTTCATATGTATTCTTGGGAACCAATATATAGCGGTTGTTGTGGACTATGGGCCTACAAGAGTAAATCCATTGCTAGTCCCATGAATGATGTAAAAGGCACCTTAATAATGTTCAAGGAGATTATACATTTGCCGTTTTGAGTCGCATGGTACAGTATACAAGTATAATATTGCTGGACGTGCTTGCCAAATTTTAGTAGAAGATATAAGTCAAATAAAAAATTCTAGCTGCATAGCATATTAATTTTTATTTTTTTTTTAAATGAGAAGTAAAAGACCTTACAATTTTAAATGAAAAATATTATCGTAAGAATCCTAATTGCTAAGCAATTTCGAAAATGTACCACCAGATTTACAAGTAAGGGCGATCATATTATTTGCCTCTTGGTTTTTTCAAGCATCGGGTCCTAATTCCTCTTTTTTTTTTTTTTTTTTTTCCCAAGCATTGGATTCTAAACATCTTCGTAATTTTTGTTTTCTTTTGTTTTTGTTAGTGTAGAATTGGCTTTTTAGTTTACCAAGAATTTGATATGGCATATATTTTTTATATAATGTATTCAAAGTTTTTTTTATTGGAAAAGGTATTTTGGTCAAAAACACTAAATTGGTAAGTATACTTGTTCCAATTTAGATATATAACATAAATGGTAATCCAGTGAAACTTTTTTTTTTAAAAAAGAAATATGTGAAAAGAAATCAAATATAATTTATTATGCCAGATTTGTAATCCAAATTTGGTAATAAAATTTAAAATTGTCTAGAAACATATCTAGTAATTAAGGACATTGCATATAATGCGTGGCAAATTTTCATTGACCACATTATTTAAGGAAAACTTTATTATCCATTTTTAGTTAGAGCCATTTGGTAAGAATAATTTTCTAAATTATGCTCAACTTAGTATCTATAAATATATATATATTTTATTATTATCCTGACTTGCAACAAAACATTTAAGCTATATTTGTTTAGAATTCAATGCCAACTGTCAACTCAATTCCAAAAAAAATCTAGTCAGTGGGGTGAAATTTACGTGTAAAATAGTCAACATCACATGTAACTGAACCAAAACAGACTAAAAAACAAATGTTCATATCCTTGAAAATTATTTTTGTAACCGTTACTATTATAAATCATCAAATTTATGGTTAGATAAAATAACAACATCCTTACATTCAATTCATTGTCTTAAACTACCTTTAAGAAAATGTGACCTCCTTATGCTTATAAAAGGAATCGAAAAGATAACACCACTTATATATTCCAACAATCTCTTTCATATCCTCCAAAAAAATTTCATTCACACTTTCTTCAAATCCAAAACCAATTATGTCACCTCCCACCGTAGAACAGCTATACGCTTTCCATGCCAAAGATAGAGAGATATTCTCTAGATTGATCTTAAAATTCTCGAGACTTCCATCTGAGTCACTTCTTGTTATGGCTACATGGTTTTGGCTTGAAGACTTTTGGTATGGAAACATCATATCGGCCGCGTTCGCTCTTCCAGATCCAGTCGTTGAAGCGCTTGTTGACGAGGCTGTCTCATGCTTCAAGTGTGTGGATTCCGTCGACCCCCCATGTAGCTTCAAAAAAATCCCTCTCACCGCAAAACTCATGAAAAAAGACATTTCTCTTTCTTCGATCTACAAACATCGTTACACTGCCATTGTAGGAATCAAAAACTTCTTAACCACCATTTGTTCTAGAATTTTTTCTGATATTCTTCAACAAGTTCTTCCGTATCCTTCATCATACTTGGTTAACAAACTTCCTCATCACCCTCTCATTATTCCTGGTTTCCCGCATCCGACTTTTGGAAGCATCAACGTCATGCCTGATTTCGATGTTGGAGATAATATTATTTCATCCAACAACTTATTCATATTTCCGAATGGTATTTGGCGGTGGAATGCTACTTGCAATGCGACCGAAAATGACCGAACTATGTTTATAACGTTTTCTCGCGGATTTCCTGTGTCGCATGCGGAAGTGAAGGAACTCTTCACCAAACATTTTGGAGAAACTTGCGTTCTAGGCGTGTACATGCCAGAGAACAACAACGTAAGCTCCCCCAACACAGACGAGTATTGCAATGGTCAACAACAAAAGTTATTTGCGAGGCTAGTGTTGGACTCTGTCACTACTGTGGATCGCATACTTGAAGGCCAGAAGCTCAACAAATTTCGGATCAACGGGAAGCATATTTGGGCTCGTAAGTATAACGACAAGAAAGATCGATGTACCTATGTAATTAAATAAAAAAAATAGTTTTTTTTTTTGTTTTTTTGTCACTTTTCCATTATCAAAGTTTTTATCTTTACGTTGTAATCTAATGATTTTAAAAACACATGTAATGTCCAGACCTGTGGGACTTTTTCGCTTTGAAGAGAATATGTGGAAGTCATTTTAGATATCCAATATATTTCAAATTTCCTTTCAAACAAGAGTAGTGTAACATTTTTATGCATTAACACGTATTCTTCGTTTCCTCACAAAATTATGATTAACACATTGATAGCTTTGGATTAAATGATTAACCACAACTTTGATGTGATTTTACCGATTTAAAGGGATAATAAATTTCAATTTCAACTTTAAATTATTTGTCAAATATATATATATATAAATTTTGCTTAATAATTTTGAAATAGGCTTAGTTTTTCTTTTCTTTTTAATATAAAAATATATTGAATTACAGAACTAATTGTTAAAAAAAAAACTAAATGAAATATCATTTATTTGCAAATCTAAAATTAAATTTTAACTCCTTACTCATATTTGATGCATATACTATTTTTTCTTCTTTTTTAAATGTAGCTATTACAAAAAAAAAAAAAAAGTAATTGGCATGTCTTATTGGATGGTTTAGTGTAACTGACTGATTGTGCACGCAAAAAATCCATAGATAATAAATACAAAGAGACAAAATTTTAATGTTTGTTACAGCCGAGAGAAGAAGAGAAGAAGAGAATAAGAGAATAAGAGAAGAACAGAAGCAAGACTTTAGCCACACACACAAAAAAAAAAAAAAAAAAGATAAAGCAATATTCTGCAAGAACAACAATTGAAATAGGCAAAAAATGAAATTTAAATAGGACATAATATGTTCATGTAAGTGAAATTTTTTTTTTTTTCTCCAATTACTCGTTTTGTTCTCATTGAGTCATTTCTGTGGGGCCAATTTCGTATTTTTAATTTGGAGGAAACGAAAAATATGGATACATATGGTATCCCTTTAAAAAGGATGAAAAACTGCGTCTGCCGGGAGTCGAACCCGGGTCTATTGCTTGGAAGGCAATTATCCTAACCGTTGGACTACAGACGCTTACTGATTAATTCGTAGGATACAACATTTTTGGTTCGTAATTTGTCAGCCAGGTGAACCTCCATTATCAGGCCTAACTGGCCGGGAAGATACTAAAAAAGCAGCCAATTTTGTGGAACCAGGTCCATAAGTGATTCTTTTGTTGGCTCATAAATTCATAATTAAAAAGGTAGAAACCATAAAGCTCGATGGGAATATGGATAAAAATCTGAAAACTTAAATATAGCCACCTATATACATTTCATAGCCAAAGATGAGACCATGGCTTTGAGACTGCTCTTCTAACTTCCCTGTCTCAGCTTCGATGAGCCCAGCACTTTCGGGAGCAGGAACCACAGGGTGTTGAAGCTTGGATTGAGCATTGATGATAATAATGCTGAGCTGATGAAGAGATGCTGATGCATGGAGGAAGTTAATTAAAAGTTTTATTCATATATATTTTGTCACATGCCATGTAATGCCGATGGCCAAATTAACTAATAGTTATTTCTTTCTCAAAAGGCACTCACGTCCTCTTCTTTCTTAGCAAAAATAAACAAATAGTTTGATACAAATAAGTCTCAAGATTATTTCCATAGGAAAAAAAAAAAAAAAAAAAAANTTATCTTTTGTTAATTTCTACAAATTTATTAGAAACAGAGGGATCCTTATTAAAATATTGAATAATTTGATAATATTGGTAGTCAACAAAAAGAAGTCTAACATCAAATCATACAATTCGTTAGGTAACCACTTGGACATCTCCCATTTTCTTAGTTCACGAAAGTGGTCCAAGCGAAAGGGATTTATGAGCTACACAATAATACGATACTATTATTCAGTCACTAATATTGAGACAATAATAAAATTAATTTAACAAAATGCCTGAATTACGATTTGACTAAATCTTCGTGCGAAGTGGAAAAAGCCATTAGTCACTATTTTGTGTTATTGATGATGATATGTCCAAACTCTAAAAACTAACCCATCCACCGAATTCTTGTGGCTAGATGATGGAGATGGACAGATGGCGAAAGTGGTGCGGTGAAAAACAACTGTAGGAAGGGTATATCACGGTAAATTCGATGTTAGTTGGTTAACCGTGATTTCACATCAAGTTAGGCCAACGGTGACTTTTGATTTGGATGTTCACTAGTTTGTTGGTGGGTCTTATTATACCATGTAAAATCTCCAATGAATCTTGAGGAGAACAAGATCGCTTATGCTGTATTACCGCACTGATGAAGAAAAACCTTCAAATGCAATTGGTTTACGTGGACCGTGTGTTTAGTAATATTTTAACATTACTGATCAGATTAAGTGGTGTTAATCAAACTCGATACATCTTCTTAATTTTTTCAACTCGATGTAGCTTCTTCAACAATGTAGAATATAAATCATTGAACTTGAGCAAACTAATATTTGTTCTAAGATGAAATCAATGACGTTTTCCACATTGTAATGTCATTATTCTTTTTTGCCATTTTATTGAACATTCATTCTCAAACTGATTACATTCTTATCTGTAAAAGTGTCTTGAACATCAATAATAGATGAACTTAACAGTCTTTGAAAGCCGAGTACCAACCCATAGAAGAAGACAAACAAAAAATATATATATCTTCTTACTTGCCAATTACAAGTAGGGTGTCTGAGTTTTCTTTTCCATTTTTATATCTTTGACTGTTAAAAAGAAGACAAAGAAAAAACGAAAAAAAAAGAATTGTCGTTTGATGATTATTTCCCCTAGCGGGAAAAACACGTCCAAGCGACAAAAGCATTGAATCACATTCACACGAAACGCTCATCGCAGGCCGCGTGATTTTGGTGAGACGCATAGATCACACCTAAACTCTGGACGCGCGTTAGCCAAACACCAATCTCCTCCTAGCGTCTTGTGGACGCACACGCTAATTGGGCATTGATTACGATCTGTGGGCCCATCTGTTGACTAAAGTGCAACACTTGTAGGGATCTCTTAGAGATGATGACAAATTGTGACATATATATTCCGAAAGATATTACGGATTTATCTATGTTCTAATAAATACAAAACAAATTTATTATTTTGTATTAGATAATTAACAGTATTTTATATAAAAAACTATCTACATTAATTTTTTATAACTGGCTTGTTTCAAACATAATACAATGAACAGATTCGAACTTCCCCAAATTTATTTTATGTGTGAATCTTACAAGTACTAAACCACCATGGATTTGTTGAAAAACTTTACTTTTTTTTTTGTTTTTAGTTACTACTAGGGCTAAGTCCGCGCGATGCGCGGATCGTGATTATTACAAATTTTTATCAATTTTCTTTAGAGTTTGGTTAGGTCAGTGAATTAAGAGGTCCAACGGAATTTCATTTCATTCCATAAAGCTTATTTTGTTATACATGTGATGGCTGTTTCTAAATTCTTACTTAATGTATTCTGATTTACAATTATTGTAAAAAGTCTAAGATTAACCTTCGAATGTTAATTTCTACTTTTAGAACATGAGTACCAAACCAAAAAAAAAAAAAAAAATTGTCTTCAAATCGTTTGTTTGGTCAGTTTGATCACCCATTAAATATCTAAAACAAAGAATGTAAAACATGTTCTATTTTACCCAGAGCTGTCAACCGGATCAATCTCGTCTCGTACGGGTCATCCACATTTTTTTATCTGCTTTGACCTGCCTTGTTAAGTTTTAGAACATAATTTTTTTGACCCACACCTGTCACACTTAAATTTGCGGATAACTCGCATATATTTAAATAATAATAAAATATTATATATAAATATTTTTAACAAAATAAAAAACAATAAAATGTTAATTAAAAATATTTTATATGACAAAAGATAAATATATATTTTTTGAATTTGAAAAAAAAAATTAACTAATTTATAAGTATTACTTAAGATATTCAAATTTTTGATAAAAATAGTTAGATAAATAATAATATTTTAAAATTTTGAAGTTAAATTTATTTATTTTATTTTTTAAAAGTGCTAGTAATCCGCCATCCCGCAAAATATAATACTTAAATCAGAATCTGCCCCACATTTTTTAAATCCCTGCCCTGCATAACCTGCTTCTTTTTTTATTGAATGTTTTTTACCCGCATCTGCCCCGCGGCGGGTCAAATGGGGTGAGACTTGCAGATCAAGTCACAAATGGACAGGCTTAATTTTACCCATTCTTTAGGTCAGAGACTTCATAAAAGAAAAATTGACATATGAGTAGAAAGGTGAGCATGTCCTTGAACTTGTTTATGAATATTTGATGAAAGAAATTGAGATCTTTAACAAAAGAACAATAGAAATTCTATAAAATAATACTCAAGAAATTGATAAACTCTATAAATTAATAATTTTCTCAAGTCCCAAGTCGGACCAATGTAAAAATTGGCAAAATTCGATAAGATAATATAATAATTATATTTTTGAAACTCTTATGTAAATATTTGGTCTCATTAATATCATAAATTAATAATTACCATAAATAATCTTATATAAATACATATCTATGATGATATACTAAAATATAAGCATGATTTTTATTTGTTTTTTATTAAAACTCAAATATATTTGAATTCATCCTTAATTTTAGAATAAAACTATATAAAATATAATAAAATTTTAAAAATATATTATTTTAATCTATTTTTTATTAATTATAGATAAAAAAAATTATTCAAAATATATAATTTAATAACTCTATAAATTAATAAAATATCAAAGTTCCAACTTTATTAATTTATATATAGAGTATCTACTCTACTTTGTTGCTGAATGTTTAGAAGTTGATAATACTGACAATACATATCTTGCACTCATGAAACTATTAAACAAAAACGTAGGAAGATCAACAGAAAGACCTTGACCACTCTCGCCTTTTACCAACAACTACTTGACTATCAAAGTTTATGTTAGCAAATTTCCTTGCAGACTAATAAACGGAAAAATTCCAACTTGTATCTACACAGACGAAATCAAAATGAACATATTGGTGACTGAAAGTCAAAAGATTGCAAGAAATATCTTGTCCAGGGACTGGAGCTGCGTTGGAATCTTCTTCCACCCTCATTATCTTCTCTATACCACCACTTGTTTCATAGAAATTTCCTTAATAGTTTCCCCTCGACATGATTAAAAGCTGGTTCACCAACTCAGAAGGTTATATGCCTTTAAATCTGTTAACTTGATGTCTGGGCCGTGCCTCCATAAAGCTAAAACGGTTCTCTTTCCTCTACCATCACTAATGCACCACTTATTCTACTTATTGCAGGCCGAGCTAGTGACGGAGATGCGC
This sequence comes from Noccaea bulbosa, assembly GCA_900406535.1. Taxonomy (NCBI): domain Eukaryota; kingdom Viridiplantae; phylum Streptophyta; class Magnoliopsida; order Brassicales; family Brassicaceae; genus Noccaea; species Noccaea bulbosa. The sequence continues at coordinate 96,266 of OVBJ01000080.1, forward strand.
TACTTCGGGAGAACTCTTTTTCATCAAAACATTATATATTGTCATCCGAATACATATAAGTATTCCTTTTAAACATATAAGCAATCAAAACCTGAAGCACCTGAGATCAAACTCCGACCAGACTATAATCAACTTAGGGTGAAGCCGTCAAGCGTGCCAGAATCATTACCACACTTGAACAAACACCATCATTACCCACAAGTTGCTAACCACTATATAGAATAAACACCGTTTAAGCTACTGATAATGATACTTGTAAATAAACATACAAAGAAAAATAAGGTGATTACAATATCGATTGAGAAACAGAAACATTAATTTCTACTCGAATTGTAAAAATGAGAACCAACACACGGGAATTTAATGTAAGAGTTTTCTAGCTAAGAAGGATACATAAAGGTGGAGATAGAAAGATAATTCTAACTATGGACCTACAACATACTTAGCTGATTCTTACCAATGCATCAACACATTTCGTCAGTTTGATCCAATCCACAACCTAATACTCACGACTGTAACACTCTCACCGAAAATTTAAACTCTTACCGAAAAATGAGCCACTCACTTTGATGGACCATTCTCCGCCTCTCTGTGGTTCTGCATCGAACACAATGAGGAGACCTCATGTGTATAAACAATTGAGGAGATGAGTAAGGATGAGAGAAACAACGTCAGACAAACTTTGAACCGAACAACCACCTAAACTATAAGAGAGTGGACTGCCACGAGCAGAGGAAAGTCCAAACACAGAGAGGATGATTGGAACCGTAATGTTTTGTTTGTTAGAAGGATGGATTATCGTATAAGCACAAAATAATATTATCTAAGAAAGGATGTAATTGAAGAGTGAGATATAATTGAAGAGTTGCTTGTGAGTTTTGACTCAGCAAACATACACCTACCTCTCTGAGTTGGTGATAGACTTGGCATTAGCATGATTCTGTTCATAACTTTCAGTTTTGGCATATGTTCTTTTAATGGAAACATTGCTATTGCTTACAACAACTGTGTTTTCTCTTTCCACGAGACTTTATTCAATAGTAGCTAACTTACACTTGTTTCTCCTACATCATTATCAAACGTGAATAATAGCAAATAGATATAAGCGATGTGGGATTCTTCTGGTTTAGAGAAGAATCAGGGCAACAGAGAAGAAGGCGCACAGATAGAGAGAGGCCATGATGACAAGCTCGGAAGATTGGAGATGACCGTGTGGTCTGTGGATGAGATGATTGGAGAACCAAGACACAATTCACTGACATTTAAGATTCAGAACATCCCACCTCTGCTTTGGACATTGCTTCTTATGGTACTTACTAAGAATCCGTTTAATTTCCAACACCAGACAAATCTTCACCTTCTCTTGCGCCACCGTCGACAAGCAGAAGTAGAAATGATAATTTCTCTGAATATTAGAGCTTTCGGAATCCCTTAAACTTTGTCTCAGTTCCAAGAAGGAGAAAGGGAGAAAGAATAAATAGTTGAGTTAGGAAAAAGAAGAGGTAGAGAAAACGGTAGCACAATTGATTTAAAGCATTTCAAGCTTATGTATACTTATATATCATTGATTAAACAATTGATTGATGAAACATTTCGATTGAGGAAGAAGATCGGAGGTCGGTGTAAATATCGAATTGGATCCTAGAAGAAGAAGAGAAGAGGGGTTGCAAAGGGGAAGAAGTCGAATTTCAGCAGGGGTTTTTTTTTTCTTGGCCACGTGTCATTCTCTGCCGGTGCTAACGTGTCAAGCAGAGGGAGATATTTATTCTCTCTTTATAGTATAGATTTTGTTGTCAAAAGAATCTAACTACTAGATAGATGACTATACATTTATGGACTGTTTTCATAAAATAAATTTGATGGTGTTTCCGAAAGCGTTATCTCAATTAATGTCGTGAACTATTGCTTTTCGTTGCTATCTTCACATTATTATCGTTTGATTAAAATTTTAATATTTCGACGGTACCTTAATGTTGTATATATATATATAAATCGATAAATGAGACAATATGGAAGAGCACAACTGAGGCACTTCTTCTCAAAAGCCCAAAGACTTTTTATTCAGGATCTCGCCTAACAAACATAGTAACAAATCTCTCTCTCCCTCCCTCCTCTCTCTCTCTCTCTCTCTCTCTCTCTGCGCCTGCGCAGCCTCAACCACCGTCGTCCTCCGCCGCATACCCGTCGTACTGAGAATCAATCTGACCGGAAAATCCTAACGCAATGGGGAAAGGCGGCACGCTGAGCGACAGCGTGATTAAGAAGATCGTCCTCTCCTACAGCTACGTCGCGATATGGATCTTCCTCAGCTTCACAGTAATCGTGTACAACAAATACATCCTCGACAAGAAGATGTACAATTGGCCATTCCCGATCTCTCTCACCATGATCCACATGTCCTTCTGCTCAACCCTAGCTTTCCTCCTCATCAAGGTCTTCAAATTCGTCGAGCCGGTCTCAATGTCGCGCGAGACTTACCTCAGATCCGTCGTCCCGATCGGAGCCCTGTACGCTCTCTCCCTCTGGCTCTCCAACTCCGCCTACATTTACCTATCCGTCTCCTTCATCCAGATGCTCAAGGCGCTCATGCCAGTCGCCGTCTACTCAATCGGCGTTCTCTTGAAGAAGGAAGGATTCAAATCGGATATCATGGCTAACATGCTCTCCATCTCCTTCGGTGTCGCGGTCGCCGCTTACGGCGAGGCTAAATTCGACGTCTGGGGTGTGATTCTCCAGCTCGGCGCGGTTGCTTTCGAGGCGACTCGTTTGGTGTTGATTCAGATCTTGCTCACGTCAAAAGGAATCACTCTAAACCCAATCACTTCTCTCTACTACGTTGCTCCTTGCTGCTTAGCTTTCCTCTTTATCCCATGGATCTACGTTGAGTTCCCTGTTCTCAGAGACACGTCTAGCTTCCACTTCGATTACGCCATTTTCGGAACCAATTCCGTCTGTGCCTTCGCTTTGAACCTCGCCGTGTTCCTTCTCGTCGGGAAAACCTCTGCTTTGACCATGAATGTTGCTGGTGTGGTCAAGGATTGGCTTCTTATAGCATTCTCGTGGTCTGTGATTAAGGACACGGTGACGCCTATTAACCTATTCGGGTACGGGATTGCGTTCTTGGGAGTTGCGTACTACAACCACGCGAAATTGCAGGCCTTGAAGGCAAACGAGGCTCAGAAGAAGATCCAGCAAGCTGATGAAGAGCGTGGTCGGTTGTTGGAAGAGAGGGAAGGTGATGTAGAAGGTAAGAAGAATGAGCCTGAGGACTAAGTCTTCACTGAAGACTTAGTTTTTTTTTACTCAGAAAGCAAAGAGGAAATGGAATTGAGCAATACACATGATTGGTTGAATAAGAGCAGTATGATTATTGATTTGGACAAGATCAGTTTTTACTGGTTCTTATGATCCTATTGATTTGCTCATAGGGTTGTCATGTCAGAATCTCTCATTGCTTTCGTCTTGTTTCTTTTTTTTTTTTTCATGCTATTTCTTCTTTCGTATTGTTTTCTCTAAGTTATTTATGATTACTACAATGGTGTTACCAAACCTCTGTTTATGGATTTTTCCTTTTTCTTATTTAACCATACTGAAATTATTGAAAGTTTCAAATATACTTGTGGATGTTGGTAGATTTTGTCAATCACGCTACTGGATTCGTCCTCTTGCCATCTTAGTGGTGGTGTTAATTTGTTTTGAATGGTTGCTAAAAGCAGTAGGCTTGAGTGAGACTATAGAGTAGGGATCAAAGGCAAAGCAATCGAGTAACTTCTGCATTCAGTTCACTTAGCAATTCCGAAGATAAAAAATTTGTGTATCAATGGAAGCAGTTCCAAGATGTACAAGAACAGGCTTCGACCAGCTTTGTGTTTGGTTGGCCGATTCACATATCCATCGACATAGGCAAGAAAGAAAGAGAAGTATAGATGTCTCACAGATTCTAAAACTTGTTTCTACCTAATTTCTAAAATTACCAACAGGTTCACACAGCTCACTAGACTATTGCTTTTGTTCACTTTTTGTTGATGTTCTTCTTCAGCTCCTCGTTTTCCGCGCGCAATTTATCAACCCGCCCCTGAAGAATGCTTATCGTCAATTCTGCCTTTGTCATGTCAAGCTTATACGTCTCTCTCTCCACAGCCATCTGATTCTTCTCATTCTGCAGATCGTTGATCAGATTGGTGGAGGAGCTTGCAGGCTCCATTGTAGCAACTGTTTCTGGCTCTTTCGCCTCCAGCGACCAATGTTCCATGCGTATCTTCTGCAGCGTAGCGGAAAGAGAGGATGTAGTGTCGCCGGTTGTTGCTGGGGAGGAAGAATGGTCTTGAGTGGTTTGGATTGAGTCGTTGGAGCTTCCAGTAGAATCGTTTTGGCGCTTGCGTTTGTATCCGCTGGGTGGCAATGGAGCTTCTTTGCTGAGCACGCAAAGAGGCTTATCATTATCAACTGTTTGGAGATCGTCGTCGATCTCAGACTCTTCAGGGAGCTCGTTGAGGTCAAAGAGGTTCTTGCTCTGCGAGTGGTGGTTTTCCTACAAAAACAAAAAAACGCAGTTTGATGATTATTTCAATGAACTAAAACAATGGTTTGCTCTGATCATTACAGAAACTGAAATGTGTCGCTCAAAGAAAAATGACAACCTCTCTTCTCAATGGACTCAACTAAACAGGAACAACAACTCTTGGAAGAATGGAACAGGGCAAAAACAGAGTATTGAGAAGAGCACAAACTTGTTGAATCTCGTTGATTGTATTGGCATGCACAACACTTGGAGCAGAATCTGCCATGACCAGAGCTCTTCCACCACCACCACCACCACCATCATCATCATCACCATCACCATCATCATCATCACCATCACCATCATCATCATCCCATTCTTTTTCCGAGAAGCGTGCATATACGGTTCCCCTTGGCCCGGCATGTTCCTTGACGAACACTTTGCACAACACGTACGCATCTATCTGCATCCATAAATGGCAAAAATAAACATATATAGGAGTTGAGTCAAGGAACGCCAAATAGAGAATATACGCACCTGAAGGCCTTGCTCATTTTGAACGAGGCTATACTCGTACATCAACCAAATGGTTCGCAGACCATTTGTATTTGGAAGACGCCCTTTGTAAAACACATAAGGCTTCATCACACCAATCAACTTACCGTCTCCGCCAAGGATCTTCTTTTCTTCTCCAGTTTTTTTCCAGTGGCCTTCTGTTGTTGATCGCTTCATACGACTATTGTTCTTGCTAAACATCTTTTCCAGGGTAGTGAAGAAGAACCATTCTTGGTCCCTTGTCTTCAGCCTCGAATGCCCTTAAAAAAAAAAAAAAAAAACTTCAAATTGCATTTTCTGAATCACAAGCAGCCAATTCAAGAACACAACACATTAAAGATTCAGTTTTGGAAAGAGTGTTTAATTTCACAGTATAACTCACGAATAGCAAATTCAACAGCCAAGAAAATCTGTAACGAAAATTCCTAGAATCCAAAAACCCTTCTTGTAGAGTTAGATCGCTCGCACAAGTTAACATTATGAACACGGAATCTAACACAGACGCCAAGTCCATACCAAAAAGAAGATTTACCAATCAAGAGAAAAAGAAAGAACCTGGTACGTCAGAGGGGTTGATCTTGTAAACATCTGCTTCTCCGATTGCATCGCAGCCGATTGTTTTGCTCTGAACCTTCCTCTTCACGTAATAACGAGTTCTTCATCTGTTGGATGAAATCGGAATCCAGGAGCTAACGTTGTCATCGCTGCCAAGTTCTTTCCCTTCGACTGCGAGTCGTTTTCCACACACAAAAACAGTTTCATGAGAATTCAATGAACTAAAACAATGGTTGAGGTGTTGGCAATATAGAAACTGAAATGTTTCACCCTAAGAAATGACAATCTCTCTTTTCAATGGACTCAACTAAACGGGAAAACAACTCTCGGAAGAAGGAAACAGGGCAAAAACAGAGTATTGAGAAGCATATGCAAAACCTGTTGAATCTCGTTGACTCTGTTGGCATGCACAACACCTGGAACAGGATCTTCCATGACCAGAGCTCTTTTAACACCACCACCATCAACACTCCATTCTTTTTTGACGAACACTTTGCACAACACGTACGCATCTATCTGCATCCATAAATACACAGAGACACACATCAGAGTTGAATCAAGAACTCAGCAGATTATGTATCAAGAAATGCAAATAGACTATCGACAGCATCATCTAATCCAAATAGTAATCAAAAATCAAAAGAATCTTATAGAGAATATACACTACACCTGAAGGCTTTGTTCATTATCAACGAGGCTATACTCATGGATCAGCCAATCGGTTCGCCAACCATCTGGAGCACGACCAACGTGAAACACAAGACTCTTCATCACACCAATCAACTGTCCGTCTCCTCCTAGGATTTTCTTGTCTTCTCCAGTTATTTCCCAGTAGCCTACGTTTGTTGCTCGCTCCATATAAGCACCGGTGGTGTGATCCTTTTCCAGAGCAGTGAAGAAGAAGCATTGTTTGTCCTCTGTCTTCAACCTCGAATACCCTTAAAAAAGAAAAGTCTCCTAAGACAACATAAAACTTACTCCAAAACTGCATTTTATGAATCACAAGCAACTAATTCAAGAACATAACACATTGCAGATTCAGTTTTGGGGGTGGAGTGATTCAAAGTATAACTTAAGAGTAGCAAGAAATTTGACACAGACGCGAAATCAATACCGAAGAATCCTAAAAATTAAAAAGCCAAGAAACAGCGGAAGATTCAACAATCAAAGAGAAAAGAAAGGAACCTGGTAAGTCAGAGGGCTTGATCTTGTAAACATCTACTTCCCCGATCTCATAGAAGCGCATGGATTTTCTCTGAACCTTCCTCTTCAAGTAATTGCTAATGAGTTCTTCATCGGTTGGATTAAATCGGAAGCTAGGAGCTGACGATGTCACCGCCGCATCATCATTACCCGTCGCAGTCTCCGGAAATGCCTCCGGCGCCGGCAAATCTCGATCAGTCATGAAGTCGCTGCCAACTAACGAAAAACGGTACTTGTTCTTGTATCACCTTTCCAAGTCTCTCTCTCTTTCTGTCTCCAGACCATACTCGAGTAGAGACGAATAGAAAAGGTTTTAGCTTCGACGGAAGATAAAGAAAAATGAGAAGTACCTTAGATTGCAAGAAATTGGTTTCTTTCGCTGACTTGTATATTTGGATCTTTTGAATGCAATTCTAAAACATCATGACTTCTGACTTCTGTAGTCTTAATTTAGTTTTCCGTACAATTTTGAAGATAAAAAGTGATGCGCGCCAAGAAAGATAAAAAATTATAGAACTCCTCTGATTAATCGAACAAATTAAAATTAATTTTGGGCCAAATCCTAAATTCCGGGGGGTAAGTTGGATTTTAATTTTCAGGACTAAGCCCAATCACTATTTGGGAAACATTGATGACAGAAAGGTTTTATAAGGCCCATTATGGCCCTGTTATTTCCGAACCTCCGTCTTCTTCCTTAAACCCGGTAATCATTTAATTTGACTAACCTGTTCGCCGTTTCGAACCCCAGACAAAGAGAAAAACCTCTCAAAAACCCTAATCTGCTTCTTTTCTTCTCGAGCTCACCCTCTCTCTCTCTCTCTCCCCTCTTCCGCCTACCGCCTACAGATTCATTCCCTGAGAATCTGAAGAACGTTTTGCATCCGCTTCTATCACTGTCCCACTCGCTTGCTCTGTGTGAACTGGTGAGCTGCTTATATTTTTTTTGTTAATCTCTAAGTTGAATTAGATTGGATTGGTAACTTGCAGCATTTTTTCAGCGGAAATCAGTTTATCTGTGAAAATTTGTTTACTTTTTTCATGGACTAGAAGACACTTCATTCATTGGTTTCTTACTCCTTATCTTGAGTTTTCGTTTTGGATTGACAAGGCAGGAACGAAATTCGATTTTGGTGTTAAATTCCGGATATTTGATTGTTTAGCTTGATACAATTTCAGGGAAAGATGAGCATTAGAGATGTGTTGACTTCTTTCAGTCCTGCTCTAGATTACCTCGCTCTTAGCACCGGAGATGGCCGTATCAAGGTGTCCTCAGTTTTCTTCTTATAATCTGGCTCATATTTCTTGGTCCTGTTCAATTTGTAGGGAATTTTCTATTCAAATGGATATTCTTTTTGTTTTTTAAATTAATGTATTTCCTTTCGACCTTGTATAGATTTGGGATACTGTCAAGGGTCAGGTCCAAACAGAGTTTTCTGATATTGCATCTGCAGAGGAGACAAACATTTATACCAAGGTTGGGAAAGGTCACCTCTCGGTCGATTATACGTGCATGAAATGGTTGTCTTTGGAGAAAAAGGTAGAGAAACTTGTTTTTGTTTGATTACTGCCTTGCGGTGTAGGTGTAGTTTGTGAATTCTTTGTTTATGTATTGTTGACAGATAAGCTTTGTTCTTGTTATTTGCAGAAGAAGAGAAAACTTGGAACTTCCATTTTGGTATTAGGAACTGGCGGAGGAGATGTTTTGGCGCTTGATGTTGCTTCGGGTCAGCTGAAATGGAGAATCAGTGACTGTCATCCCGGGTGCGTAACTCTCACTGACTTCTTCTTTACTACACTTTCTTAGATAATATCAGTTAAGCAACTGATCTATTTATAAATTTGGCATTCTGTTATTTGATTTTGCGCTAGGAAGTTTCTCTCTTTACGGTTCTCTGTAAAGTTTTCAACTTTGAAGCCTCTTGAATAATTGAATTTCGTATCAGTTATCAATGTGTTTCATGCCTTGTGCAGTGGTGTCAATGCTGTTTCATCTTCAACAAAGGCCTCTTGCATATACAGCGGTGGAGCCGATGGGATGGTTTGTGAAATTGATCCCCATAGTGGAAATCTGATACGGAAGTTCAAAGCTTCAACAAAAGCTGTTTCTTCGTTATCTGTCTCACCAGGTGTGTTTCTGGAGACGTAGTGCTTCCATTTGTTTCTTCAAATATATGTTGACTGGTCTCAAAAAGCCTCATCGAAAGTAATTGCAGCGGAGTTTCTGTTTACATGCATAGACTAGAACATGTACATACCTGCTGATGATGTTTTGCTCCGTTTTGTTTCCTCCCAATTGTAGATGGAAAGATATTAGCCACTGCATCTGCTCAGTTGAAGACGTTTAACTGCTCTGATCTCAAGAAAATACAGAAGTTTACTGGTCACCCTGTGAGTACCTGTACTTTTTGTCGGCATTATTTGTATGTCCCATGTTTTATTGTTAGGGGGTTGCCTCTTTTTCAAACATTATAAGGTGGTGAACAGTCTTTAATCTTATATAGGGAGGTGTGCGTTGTGTGGCTTTTACTGAGGATGGAAAATATGTCCTCTCATCTGCTGTTGGTGAAAGATATATTGCAGTGTGGAATACAGATGGTGCTAAGAAGCAGTCAGCTAGCTGTGTACTAGCCCTTGAGCACCCTCCCGTCTTTGTGGATAGTTGGGGTCAAGCAGATGAAAAGGGATTATACGTTTTGGCAATTTCAGAAATAGGTGTCTGTTATTTTTGGTATGGATCAAATGTTGAGGAGCTATCCAATGCCAAACCTTCGAAAGTCGCATTAGCAACTGAAGATTCTTCGCTTAAACATCACAAGGGCTCATTGCCTTTAATCTTTGCTGCAAAATTACAAGGCGTTTTGAAGCCTGGTTCTGCGCATGCATTTATTGCGTCTGGATTGCTAGTGAAACCATCATTCCAGAAAATGGTGTTGCAGTTTGGTACCGACTTGGTGTTGAATGCCTCTAAGAGTGGGATCCTTCTCCCCATCGCCCAGTCAGTTTCCAAGTCCAGGAAGGGGCAAGGCGTGCAGAATAAAGGTATCTTCTATGGGCTCTCTACCTTTTACTAAATCATGAAACTTCCTTCAGCAAATTGATGTTATTGAATCTTCTCACTATGGATGATCTTTATCCTCGATACTGCCTTGTGGATTGCTGTTGCCATTTCCCTTCCTTTCATGTCAATACAATGGCTGACTATGTGATATTATATTTGTACAGTTACGACATTAGACCGTGCACATGCGGAGGATGCTTTGCTTCCAATCGCAAGAGTTGCTGATCTGCACGAGAAAAAGCGTGTACAACCACACTCATCTGATAAGGATACAGACATGGTTGACCAAAGTCAAGCGGGTGAGTTTTACATCACGGGACTGAAGTCGACTATCAGACCTCTCATTACAACAATCACCGCACTGATGGAGACTGTGTGATTGCTTTGGTTCTTTTAGTGTATATATATATATATATGCAGATGCCTCAGTGCAAGAACTGCTGTTGCCATTTTGTTCATTCTTTTTTTTTTTTTTTTTTTTTTNATTATGTAGAAACATTTAGCATGGAAGATAAGTTGAGATCATTAGGGATACTTAAAGGTACAGATGAGCCAAGCAATCTTTCCTATGCTTCAGTAATTGATGGAATTGATCTTCAGGCTTATCTACCACCAAAGAAGGTATTTTTCCTTTCTTGATGCTCGGTTCTTTGGCATTTGCACATCTTTCTGACTCATTTCTGTAGAGATTTCCCAAGATTTTTCTTTAAAACTACTAATCGTAGTAATCATATAAATTTTTGTTTGGCAGTTAAAGTCTGCTGTTCTTTCAGTGGCACCCTCCACTGCGTTCAAGACTCTAGAAGCTCTGGTTCTTATGTGGCAGACAAGGTTTGTTCTCTGCTTTGCTAGCATGCTATATACGTCTGTCCCATCGATGCTGACTATTGGAGTTTTTATCGTTGGAAACCCAAATGTTCTTCTCTATTCTTTTTTGTTTTTTTTTGGGAAAAAGAATGTTCTTCTTTTTTAAACTATAGCATTTTCTTGTATTCTCCAGCTATCATAATGATTCAAATTTTCTTGGTGCTTTGGTCTTAACAAAGTTGCATTTATTTGAACAGAGGATGTGGTGGGAAGCATCTTCTTCCATGGATATACAGCATAATGGTGAACCATAGTCATTACATCATGTCCCAAGAACCAAAAAACCAACAGCTGCTTAATACATTGCTTAAGGTAAGAGATACGAGTAGAGCCTAGGATTTGGGTAGTTCTGTAAAATTTCATGGTTTAACTATATTATACTGTTCTTCCAGATTACCAAGTCTCGAGGAGCATCTCTTCAACAGTTACTACAGTTATCTGGACGCTTGCAACTTGTTACAGCCCAGGTTACATATCAATCATCTTCTTAATCAGTTATTATCACCCTGGTTATATCAGCATATGGCTATCTTTAGTTTCAACAAAACCTTTCTTTTATGGCAGATCAACAAAGCTGCAGGGATTCAAACTCAAACAACAGGTCAAGATCAAGAGACCGATGAAAGTGAGGATGAGGAAGAAGATGTAGAAGACCTTCTCTATGTTGAGAATGATAATGAATCCGAATTGAGTAGCGACGATGGAAAGGAGAAAGGTAATGGTTTTTGTTTCTTATCTTGGCATGTTAGATTGTTTTGTGGACCAAATGTTATATCTAAATCTTGTTTACGGTTTTACTTTCAGATGATACCTTGATGGAGGAGATATAAAGCTTAATGAGTGAAGGAAGAGCAGAGAAAGAAGGTTTTGCCTCTTCTTCTCACGTTTTTGTCGGTTTGAGCTATTCCGGAACATCTTGTCTTAGAATCTGTATTTTGAGCTAAAGAGATCAGTTTTACTCATTTGGCGTTGCACAGAATTTATGTTCTCTTTTTAATGCCAACTAAACAAATAATCTCCTTAGCGAAACGATACAGTTCCAGTAACAGAGGAAAGAACCACTTTTTTATTTGCTCTCTGTTCGTTTGAATATGGATTACGTTGAAAAGACAAAGGTTTCAACATATGGGCTTACAAAAAAATTGTTCACATCGCTCAATAACAAACTGCAACCAATGGACCAGTGCAAAGAACAGATAATGCAAATTGGCGTGAGTCACATAGCGTTTACCAGCTCTTCATCTCGGCTCTTCATCTCTCTCTCTCTCTCTCTCTCTTTCAGTACATGCTTTATGCGGCACATTCATCTCCTCACTTTGTTTTGAGGAAATGATTCACATTTCTTTTCAGAACATTAATCAAGAGTTAAAGCCGGTATTGTCTTACCTTTGGAATGCGTTCAGGGTTTGGAAACTGCATATTCTGAGCATCTGACGCTGAGTCATCAACGTGGTTTGGGAGCATACCAAGCTTTTGACGATTATCCCATCTCTTCTTCAATAAGATATACGTATGTTTTTTTTCTTTTCTTCTAAAAGCCTTGCTCTCTCTCTGCTTTCTTAAGTTGGACTAGCCCGCATTCTCTTACCTTCCAACCGTGACGGTTTCTGAGCTTGAACTCAAAGACAAGCTCGCTGGAACTGGAAGTCACCTTGGCTTCGACTTGGAATGTGTACAGATGCTCTGTTAGAAGCGGCTCTAGAATATGGGTCCAAGATCTACAATTTCCCCACGTTACACCGAAACCTTTCTCTTCTCTGCTCCAAAGCTCACCTTCATCGGCACCTTCATGAACCACCAAGATGCAAGCCATAAATCTCATGGATGTACCAAGAGGCCACCTCTCATTCAACTTAACTGTCGAGGAACCCTCACTAGTAGTAGCTCGGTGAGTAAAATAGGAAGGCACTTGTCCACCTGGTAAGACAGCATATTCACTTTTCGGTGTCTGGATGATAAGGTCTCTAGCTTCTTGATTCAGTTTGAAGCACCGAGCAAAGACGAGAGACCTCATTGGATTGTGAAACGAGCAATCTAGTCTCTCCAGGGAGTCGCAATCTTCTGCATGGATCGATATTACCGAATCCGAAATCTGTGGGAGTGACACCAGCTTTCTGCATCCCTTGAGCACGATTCGCCTAACACGAGAGATCCCTCTGACCCAAGGAGGCACCTCTTGTATCTCTGTATCGCTCAAGTGCAGCTCTGTGATGATGTCAAGCGCATGACTGATTCCCTTGAGGCTTTCAAAGTATGGCAAATGCAACTCATCAAGACGAGGCCATGACCTGATCGAGGGAGGCACTTCTTCTATTGCGGTTCCACCGAGCTTGAGAAATTTAACGTTTGTGGACATCTCAGGAAAAAATTTCAGCATTGAGCAATCAGTGAGATCAAGTTCATCCAAAGCTTTCAAGTTGATGTTGGTCGGAAGAACCTCTATCTTAGAGCATCCATATAATATCAAACTCTCCAACTTCTCAAGGTTCCCGATAGAATGGGGAAGTTCCAACAGATTTGAGCAATAACTAAGATCCAAGTCCTCCAGATTGGTGGCATTCCCAATAGAGAAGGGGAGCTCCAACAGATTTGTGCAATAACTAAGATTCAAACTTTGGAGATTAATGGCATTTCCAATAGAAGAATGGAGTCTGATCAGGCTCTTGCAACCACAGAGACGCAATGCCTCAAGATTAGCGGCAGTTGAGAGATCAGGAAGCTCCTTCAAGTTTACTGAACCACCCAAATCGAGCCACTCCAGATTTGGAAGCGGCTGTGCAGACAAAAACAAGATAATTTTTTTTGTTTATACACCACGGAAAGAAGCTATTAGTATAAGATGGGAAAGGCAAGATCATTATTTTTTTAAGCGAAAAACTGTTCAAAGACAAGTAGTAAGTCAAAATGACTTACTTTAATTCCGTCCCATAACTTCTCAAGCTTGCTCTGAGGCATGCTTAGGGTGAAAAGGAGCTCCAAGTTCAAAACAGCAGGCAAACATGTCGTCGGAAAATAACGCCATTGTAGATTTCGAAGTGTAGGAGGCAGATAATTTAGACCTCGTGGTAGATACAAGGTATCGCGATCAGGGACAATACTTAAGAACTGAAGCTTAGACATTCCTTCAAACGCTCTTTCATTTATATAAGTTACACTTGGTTCTTCTCCGTATGCATGTCTCAATTTTATGCCTCTGACATTTTTACCACCCTGACAAAATTCAGTAGAGATAGTTACGTTAGTAGTGAAACAAACTAAATTTGTAGGTACTAGCAATGCAACGAAAAACAAACGTCAAAAACTTACTGCTGCACTAGTAAGTACTTCGCCAATATCTTCACTATGGATCAGAAACTTGCGCTGTTCAGGCTCACTAACTGATTGTTTACCAACAATTTCTCTACCTAGTTTTTCTAGCAAACTATGCATATATATATTTCCATCGTCGTCGTCGATAAGAGATTTCTCAACTAAGACACTTAGACTTTGTCCAACATATTTTTCCACCAACTCAAGGCGCGAATGGTTGAACATAGATGCTATATGAAATAAATTTTTGTCTTCATCATCTAAAGCATCATAGCTGAACTTCAAAACGCTTCGAATATCGGCGTCGAGCCTAGTCTTTAATCTTGGTAGTGACTTTATCCACTCTTCCTTGGACATTCCTCGAAAATAGGAGCCCATAACCCTTAGCCCCAAAGGAAGATCACCAGCAAGTTCTGTAACTTCCCGAGCAAGCTCATGAAAACCATGTTTAGGAGACTTTTGACCAAAAGCAGACATGCAAAAGATTTGAAGAGCCTCATCACTATGTGGAAAATCAACCTTGTAAACATGGTTGATACCCTGTGCTCTAAAAAGTCTTTGATCTTGTGTTGTAATGATAACTCGACTCCCAGGACCAAACCACCAAGTTTCTTTCGCCATCGCATCTAGTTGTACTAAGTGGTCCACGCCATCAAGAACCACAAGAACTTTCTTGTCTTTCAACCTATCTTGGACAACTCCTAAATGAGGAATCTCCATATCCTTGTGGTTGGTTATTTGAGACATAAACTGTTGTTGTAACTGCAACATTGTGCTGTAGTCATCGGAACAAGGTCTTTTGTAGTTTGTTTTGATATTCTCCATAAACACACTCAGCTGGAAACTGCTGGAGAGTTGGTTGTATGCGACTCTAGCAATTGTGGTCTTCCCAATCCCAGAAGGACCCCAAATCCCAATCATCCTCACTTCATCTGACTCTAAGCATAACAAAGGTTCCATCTTTTCCAAATGAGCTCTCATACCAATTAACCCGTCGAAATCTCTTGATAATGTGGAATAATTCAATATGTTTGAAATATCAGTAGCGAATTTCTTTATCATGGCAGCTTCATTATCCCTAACAATGGATGAGATCATAACATCCATAAGAATAATCACTGGAAACTCACACATATACCAAAAAAAAAAAAAAAGACTAACCAGTTGCTTGAATGATAACCAGCGATTGTAGCCACTTTTGCCAAAGCTTGTCTCCATCTCCCAATGTCTTCCTGTGTTTTGCCGGCACAAGTTTTTTTGAAGACTTTCCCAAAATGTCCAGTCAGCTTTTTGACATCAGATGGATCCACTTTATAGAAAATGACCATCACAGTTTGACCTAACTCTTCTCTGCACTTCATAATCTCCACCAGTTCGTCAAGACACCATTTTGAGGAAGCATAGTTCCTTGAGATCAAGATAATTGCTATCTTAGACCCTCTAATAGCCCGAACGAGCTCGGGACCGATGGATTCTCCTCTTTTGATCTCGTTATCAATGAACGGAGTGATTCCGTTTCTCTGAAACTCCATCTGAATGTGACTGAGAAAGCCTCTGCGGACATCTTCACCGCGGAAGCTCGGAAAGACATGATGTGTCCAGATGCGAGAAGAAGAAGAAGAAGAAGGTTGAGGAGCTGTTGAAGGAGGCAAAGAAGATGAAGGTGATGAAGAAGAAGAACCCTTTTCTTTGTTAGCGTCTTGATGGAATCTGAGTTTTCTGAAAAGGGTGAAGCATCCTATTGCAGCAGCAAGAGTGGTAAGGAAAAAAGAAGAATCCATTAGTCTGTATGTATGATGTGATGTAAAGAGGATCAGTATTATTACAGAGCCTTAAAGGGAGCTAGTGGAGTGAGAAACTATAGAGAGGCTTTGTATAAATTGAACACGCAATGTTGTTGACTCCGTTTACTGGGAATGTTGAGAAAGGTAGATTAGCTGCTGGATTTTCTTCATATACCTAATTCCTTTTTTTCTTTTCTCAGAGAAACAACAACAGTAATAGAGAGGTCCTACAAGAGAGCAACTAGGCACTAGGCCACTAAACAAAGAGAGGAAGCTTAGAAATATGAGACCCAAGATTCACAACAAAATCTTATATATGAAAATAAAGAATCAGAACAAGACTGTTGACTGTAGACTGTAGACTGTAGAATGTAGAATCATACGAACACAAGCAAGATTTATAAAAAATATTATTAAGAAAAAAAAAAAATGATTTGAAAAAAGGAACGCAAAAGTGTCAAAATGTACTTACAAAGATGTTCATCCCTCGAGCTGAGATCTTAAAAATCAATCGATTTGCAAATGGAAACCCATTTACGACTGTAATCGAGCAATGAGCATTTTCCAACTCACTCAAGTTAGCTTTTTTACTCTCTTCTGCTTGCTGTGCTGAAAACTCTATTCCTCAGCAACCTCTCAAAGAACAGCTCGTGAAGGACTATAGGAGTGTATGTTATCGCTCGATCGATTGAGATGTGTCGACCACAAATTAGGCAAAAGCTAAGCAACAGGGAAAGGCATAAGCATGATTGAGAGAAAGCGAATTCAGGGTTTATGCGGAAATGGAGTAGGACATTATTGTTTTTCGAATTTACAACTCTACCCCTGATAACATTTCGGGAAAGAAGAATGAAAACAGAGGAATACACTAGAGAGTCAGTAGTATTGTTGTACGATTCAGAAAGGTAGAACAAAAAAAAAAAAAACAGAGGATCATTTACTAATTTCATAATGTTTCACGTCCGCCATGGCCAAGGCCCAAGCTCTCACCTCTCATCGTGTTCATTAACATGAAGCTGAAGTAACCCGCATTCTCCTATCTTCCACACGTCCTCGTTTTTCATCTTGAACTCAAAGAGAAGCTCGCTGGAACTGGAAGTCACCTCTGCTTCGACTTGGAATGTGTACAGATGCTCTGCTAAAGGCGGATATATGATATGCTCGCGACTTCTTATCACAACAACCGCTTCCCTCGATTTCTTTTCATAGCAAGCCTCATCGTCACCGTCACCTTCACCTTCACCTTCATTAACCAGAACCAGCAAGACGCAAGCTTTGAATCTCATGGATCTAGGAGGAAGAGGAGGTCTTTTGTTCAACTTAATTCTCAATGGATCGCCACTAGTAGCTCGGTGAGTGAAGTATTCAGGCACTTCTCTACCTGGTAAGACCGCATCTCCACTGTTCTTGATGACGAGGTCTCTCGCTTCTTGATTCAGTTTGAAGCAGTTGGCAAAGTTGAGCCAAACGTTTGGATTGTGAAAAGAGCACTCTATTTTCTCCAGGGACTCGCAGTCTCTTGCATCTAAGAAATAGAGTGACTCCCTGATCGGTGGGAGCGATATCAAGTTTCGGCATCCCCTGAGCACGAATTCATTCAGACAAGACATTTTCTTGACCCACAGAGGAACCTCTTGTATCTCTGCATCACTCAGTTGCAGCCATGTGATTCTTTCAAGAGCATGAGGCAGATCCTTGAGGTTTTCAAAGTATGACATCTCCAACTGTTCGAGACGAGGCCATGACTTGATCGAAAGAGGCACTTCTTCTATCGCAGTTCCTCTGAGATTGAGAGCTCTGATGTTTGTGGAGATGGCAGGAAAGCTTTTCAACATGGAGCAGTTGTAGAGATCAAGAACATCCAAAGACTCCAAGTTGATGTTGGTGGGAAGAACCTCTAGCTTAGAGCATCCTCGTAAACCTAATCTCCACAACTTCTTAAGCTTTCCAATGGAAAAAGGAAGCTCCACCAGATTTGAGCATTTATTAAGTTCCAATGCCATTAGATTTGTGGCATCCCCAATTGAGCAAGGGAGCTCCAACAGAGTTGAGAAACCGCTAAGATCCAAACTTTGTAGATTCGTGGCATTCCCAAGAATCGACAAGGGTAACTCCACAAGGCTTGAGCATCCACCGAGATATAGTTTCTGCAGACTAGTGGCGTTACCAACAGAGGAAGGGAGGTTGATCATACTCGAGCAATTACGAAGATCCAGTTTCTCAAGATTATTGGTATATCCATTAGTGGACGGGAGCTTCACTAGGCTGGAGCAACCTTCCAGATACAGTTTCTCAAGGTTAGTGGCAGTTGAGAGATCAGGAAGCTCCTTCAATTTTACAGAATAACTCAAATCCATCCACTTGAGACTTGGAAGCCGCTGTGCACACAAATCACAAGAACATATGGTTGTTTCATTCGTTTAGTAGGAGCACATAAACACAATTCCATGGCGAAAATGGGAGTGGCAAGATCAAAAATGTACAAAATGGACTTGCTTTGATTCCTTCCCACAACTTCTCAAGCTTGCTGTGATCCATGATTAGTTCCACAAGAAACTCCAAGTTCGCAGTAGAGGGAAAACTTGTCATTGGGAAATGGCTCCAATGTAGTAATCCAAGTTTATGAGATTGATAGTTTAGACCTCTCGATAATTGCAATGTGTTCCCAGCTAAACCACGGACTCTTAAGAATTGGAGATTAGACATTCCTTCAAAGGCTTTCGCACTTATATCTAATTCTTTCCCGGTTATGTTGTAGTCCAACTCTATGCCTATCACACTTTTACTACCCTGAAAATAAAGGTACCAAACAAAAAGTAGAGATTGTGTCAGTTATCATTTATCAAATAAACTAGAATATGGAGGGAGCAAATGCAATGAAAGGTTTAGCATCAAAACTTACTGGTGCATCACCAGTCAAGACTTCACAAATCTCACTCTTATCGAGAAGAAACTGGCGCTGTCCAGGCTCGTGAATAGATTGTTTACGAACAATGTCTCTACCTAGTTTCTGTAGCAAACTATGCATCTTTACATATCCATCATTGGTAGATATGAGAGATTTCTCAGCCAAGACGTTAAGTCTTTGCCTCACATCCAAGAACTTGTTTGCAAGATGCTCTTCAACTTTGTGAATCTTTTCAAAGCTGAAAAGGCAGGCTATATGAAGAAATAAACATTGATCTTCATCATCTAAAGCATCGTAGCTGAACTTCAAAACGCTTCGAATATCGGCGTCAAGGCTAGTCTTTAACCTTGGTAGTGACTTTTCCCACTCTTGCTCGGACATTCCCCGGAAGTAGGAACCCATAACTCTTAGCCCCAAAGGAAGTTTGCCAGCAAGTTCTGTAACTTCCCGAGCAAGCTCGCGAAAACCATGTTTAGGAGACTTTTGACCAAAAGCAGACATGCAAAATATTTGAAGAGCCTCATCACTATGTGGAAAATCAACCTTGTAAACATGGTTTATCCCATGTGCTCTAAAAAGCTTCTGATCTTGTGCTGTGATGATTATTCGACTCCCGGGACCAAACCACCAAGTTTCTTTCGCCATCGCATCTAGTTGAACCAAGTGGTCCACTCCATCAAGAACCACAAGAACCTTCTTGTCTTTCAACCTATCTTGTACAACTCCTAAATGAGGAATCTCCATATCCTTCTGGTTGGTAATCTGAGACATAAACTGTTGCTGTAGTTGCAACTTTGCGCTGTAGTCATCGGAACAAGGCCTTTTGTAGTTTGCTTTGATATTCTCCATAAAGACACTCAGTTGAAAGCTGTTGCTGAGTTGGTTGTACGCAACTCTGGCGATAGTGGTCTTCCCAATCCCAGAAGGACCCCAAACCCCAATCATCCTCACTTCCTCTGACTCTAAGCATAACAAAGGTTCCATCTTTTCCATATGAGCTCTCATCCCAACTAACCCGTCGAAATCTCTTGATAAGGTAGAATAATTCAATATGTTTGAAATATCAGTAGCGATTTTCTTGATCATGGCAGCTTCATTATCCCTAACAATGGAGGAGATCAATACATTTACAATAATCACTGAAAACTCATACATATATATTAAGGAAAAAAAAAAAAAAAAAATCTTGGACTAACCAGTTGATTGAATGATAACCAGCGATTGTAGCCACTTTTGCCAAAGCTTGTCTCCATCTTCCAATGTCTTCTTTTGCCTTACCGGCACAAGTTTTTTTGAAGACCTTACCAAAATCTCCAGTCAGCTTTTTGACATCAGATGGATCCACTTTATAGAAAATGGCCATCACAGTTTGACCCAGCTCTTCTCTGGACTTCATAATCTCGACCAGCTCGTCAAGACACCATTTTGAGGAAGCGTAGTTCCTTGAGATCAAGATAATTGCAATCTTAGACCCTCTAATAGCTCGAACGAGCTCGGGGCCGATGGAATCTCCTCTTTTGATCTCGTTATCAATGAAAGGAGTGATTCCTTTTCTCTGAAACTCCATCTGAATGTGACTGAGAAAGCCTCTGCGGACATCTTCACCGCGGAAGCTAGGAAAGACATGGTGTGTCCAGATGCGAGAAGAAGGAGGAGGTGGAGGAGCTGTTGAAGGAAACAAAGAAGACGAAGGTGATGAAGAAGAAGAAGAATCCTTTTCTTCGTTAGCTTCTTGATGCAATCTGAGTTTTCTGAAAAGGGTGAAGCATCCTATTGCAGCAGCAAGAGTGGTAAGGAAAAAAGAAGAATCCATTAATTAGTAAGTATGATGGAAAGAAAATCAATAATCACAGAGCCTTAAGGAGAGAGCAAGTTGGAAGAAGAAATTACAAAGAGGCTTCGTATATACATTGAATAATGAACGAATTGACCCTGTTGACTGAGAATGTTGAGAGTTGAAACTACTAGCTAAAAAAGTGGATTAGCTGCTGGTTTTTGTCAAAGAGAGAAGAGAATATCGTGCCTTCTTCTTATACCTCTCAACTTGAGGTATCCACATGCCTAATTCCTCGAAATTTCCAACAAGAGCAGGAACAAGTGATCAACATCAATGTCTTTGAAACCAATCGTTGATGCAACCTTGTATAGTCATGTAATACAACAATATTAGCTTTTGAAGAAAATCTTTAGGCTACAAGAGAGACTCGGTCGACAATTTTGCGGTTTTAGAACTCACAAGTCACAAGTCACAACCCATACAATATAAATATTTATTTAATAATACAATTTCCCTGTAAAATTTTATCCACAAAAATAGCAAAAAAGAACAAGAGGAAGCAGATTAAAGGCCTGCATCAGCGTTGGAACCACCACCTCCTCTCTTGTTTCCTGTTGTGTTCTTCAGAATCTGCATTCGCAAACAAAAAAAAAAAAGCAACTCAAAACTTGTTCAGTAACCATAAATACCACACAAATTCAAAGCATCTCACTTTGCATTCTCATTCTCCAGCACTTGAACAGAAAAACTACGCAGATCACAGTTAGTGACCATTCCAAGGACCATTAAAGAATCCTAAGCTTGCTAATTAATAATTTCTTCCAGCAATGTAATAATATCTTTAAACAAATGTTCAATCTTTGACGATTTCAGAATAAGATAGACAAAACGTACATGTCTAAGCATCTGGTTCTCGTTCTGCAGAGTAGAGAGTCTCTCTTCAAGCTCAGAGTTTTTGTTCTCCAAGTCTTTCACTCTGTTTTCCAACTCACCCAAGTAAGCTTTCTTCCTCTCTCTTGCTTGCTGTGCTGAAACTCTATTCCTCAACAACCTTTTTACCAAACAAACCCATCACGCAACCATTATTTGCCAAAAGTTACCCTCTTTTAAGTCTATACGCTAATGAAGGGTAAAAATGTAAAATTTTGTGAAGATAAAAAAACAACACCTCTTTAGTCGCTTTGTCTCTTTCTCCGCCGGACTCCTCCCTCGCTTCCTTTGACTTTCTCCGACAGTTGTCTGTGTCCGCTCCTGACCGGTCCCCGATCCAGGTTCCCGACCGGAGGTTTCTTTTCCGGCAGCTTCTCCTCCGAACTCCGGCACTCGCCGTATCTCCTCGTCGCTTTCTAGCCCTGACGGAAAACAAAAAGGAGAATATTTAAGACGGAAAGATTGAAACTTTTAAGACACAATTTGAAGTTGCAGATCTTCTCGATCTCGACAATTTTTGTCGGGCAGACTATTCAACGGACCCAATTGAGAAAACCAATGATAATTCACTTGATATCCAATGCATGAGGATGAAAATCAATGAGATCAAGCGTGGGAGAAGAAAATAATCTGAAACTTTAATTGAAAACAAAAAAGCTTACCTTCTTTGATCTCTAAATGCGGAGCAGAGCTTGATGATCTCTCGCTGCTTGACGGTAGAGAGCTTGCAGCTAAAGAGCTAGTCGCTTGTTCCTGCATTTTCTTACTTTTCGAATCTCCTCTAAAGATAGATACGACTGTAGGTTTACAGAAGCTGGTTAGGAGGACAAAGAGGAAAGAAAAGAGCGGGACTTGAGAGATTGTACAGAACTGGGAAGAATCTAACTTGGAGTAATTTTGGGAAAGAATAGATTAGTGTTGTCGCAGCCGTTAGATCTCAGAAGAATCGGACGTTTACAGAGAGTGAATCGTGGAAGAAAATGAGCCTTGAGGAAATTCAAGGATCCAAAGGCAAATGAGATGGGAGCGTGGGGAGAGCTGAACTGTCAGATCTATTCAGCATCTTACGGTGGATATTGAACAGAGAGATAAGGAAAAGAGGAATACGTGGACCCCATGCCTGTCCTCGACAGAAAGTTTGGCCCTACTTCTTTCATTCTGCCACATGGCCCACACCTAGGACAGTGTTTATAAATAAAAGTAACTAGGCTTGGATCCGCGCCCTGCGCAGAGTGAGAAATTTACGGATTATATTTATAAATAAATAATTAATTAAAAATTATATTAAACCAAAACTACTTATAATTTAAAATTGTTTATTAAATCAAAACTA
Organism: Noccaea bulbosa; assembly: GCA_900406535.1. Taxonomy (NCBI): domain Eukaryota; kingdom Viridiplantae; phylum Streptophyta; class Magnoliopsida; order Brassicales; family Brassicaceae; genus Noccaea; species Noccaea bulbosa. The sequence goes on from OVBJ01000080.1 coordinate 119,046, forward strand.
TTTATCATTGTGATTCTTTTTATAATAGGTTTATGAACCATTACAGTTCTTCATTTCTAACGTGAGATTTTCAAGATATTTATAATATTTTATATATATTTAATTTTAAATGTTTGATCAAATAAAAATTTCTGAAATATATAGAAATTTGAATCAATTATAATATATCAAAAATTTAAATTGTTTTAATCTTTTTTGACTTTATCAAAAATTTAAATCATTATAATCTTTTTGACTTTATCAACTATTTAAATTTTTGTATTTATAATATTTATCTTTTGATAAAAGTTGTAATATTATAATTTTTTATGCAAGTTAAACTATTTCAAATATTTTGATATANTTTGTTTTTTATAATAGTTTAGTGAACCACTCACACATCTTTATTTTCAATGTGGGACTTTGAAGAACTCATATTTTTA